>ML777015.1:740918-763093 GCA_009831015.1 Picea engelmannii | reverse complement strand
ACAATCTATGTAGAATAATTTCTTCTCACCACACTTATGTCCCTTACTGTACTTGCTGTCACAATTAAAGCATAAACCTTTTTCTTTTCTTTCCTCCAATTGTTGAGGTTTCAACCTTGTAGGTTGAGGTGTTTTAGAAGAAGTAGCATTATTCTCTCTATAGATGTTAGGATTGGCCCTTCTAGTAGCCATAGCCATATTTTTACTTTCAACATTTTTTGCCACCCTAAATGCATTCTTCAATGATTTGGGTTCCCAAAGGTGAAACTTGTGTTGAATGTTATCCTTTAAAGTTCCTATGAATACATCAATCAAGTGCTCATCTGGAATATATGTTACCTTTATATTCAAGCTTTGGAAGTTCTCAATGTGCTTTGTAACTGAACCCTTTTGCTTGAGATTTATCAATTGGCTAAAGAAGGTATTGCTCCTTGTATCCTCATAGTGTTCTATCATTACTTCCGTGAAAATTGTCCAAGTGACGAGTGATTTGTGAGAACAAAGCCATCGATACCATACAAATTGATTAGGTTATAAATATAAAGAAGCAATTTGTACCTTTTGTGTATGTGGCACATTATGTAGATCAAAGAATTGCTCCATTTGAAGTATCCATGTGATTGGGTCCTTGCCATCAAACTTCCTCATATCGATCTTAGGAACGTGGTTGTTCTTCAATCCAATGTTGGAGTTTCTCTATTCTTGATTCACCTTCCTTTTGTCCTCATCATGAATTTCATGGGATACATTTTCACTTTCAGGTGTCCTCTCTATTAGGAAATTTTTCAATCCTTCCATGATCTCCCCTTTTAAAGCGTCCATCTTAGTATTTATTGCCTCAAACTTAGCTTATGTTGAATCCATCATCTCTTGTCGTTCATATTTTGTTATTGTCTTCTTTTGTAAATCATTTATGTCCCTACGCATTTCTTCACCTTCATCAAGAGTCCAAGTAGGAATTTATGGAGGCTTATTTGGTGTAGAAGTTCCCTTTTTTGGTGGCATGTTGGCCAAGTATCACTTTAAACCTTGATTTTGAGGTGGTTTTGCTAGACAATCTTCCTTTTATTGTATCTCCACAATCTCGGCCCTTCTGAGTATGATTTTTTTTTTTTGTAGGCATTTGATATATTTTCTCTTCAATTCCATAGGTATGATAAAAATTGGATGTGCCAAGTGGAATTTACGGTAACTTCCCCACAACTTGCTGATGTTTTTCCTTTCTAGGATATCTCACTTGTATAGTGCGCCCCGCACAAAATAATTGATATACAATTCTGAAACTAGTACCAGAACTACTATGGGCTCTCCACCATCCAATGCAACTAGTCTCACTCGATTTGGATACTCTAGGAAGAAGTTATGATTGTTTTCCCCAGAACACCTTCTTGAGACTAGTCGATAGGACTACTCAGATACCCTATCTTCCACGGGGTGTATATACAAATTTAAGATGACCCAGAAGCTTAAATTTCTACCACATATACCTTACTAATTTATGTGAATAGCCTCCAAATTTCAGGGTCTAAAACGTTACAGAAATTGTTTTATATAGAAAATTCCGCAATGACTCAATTCAGAATGATTTTAGAACCCTATCTTCCAAAGGTTGTATCTATGAAAGTATAAGGACTCAGGAGATGAAATTTTAACCCAACGTACCTTGATCCGTCTAATAAATATACTACAAGTCGTTCCTTATGAATCATTGCAGAAAACAATTTATAAGGAAAATCCTACGGTGTCTCAGATGTAGCAGAGAAACCCCAAGACCTTGAGCTCTGATACCATATGTTAAGAACCAAATATCAATATAGCATAGAAAAACCTTAGAATAAGTACTCAACACCTTGAAAAAGAGACAATTTCATATAATAAGACTCTTCGAGGGGGGAACCTCCTTTTACCCCACATAAATGTTCAAGTCCAAGATGATTCCAAATGAAAATGTCTCCTTGGTATATATAGGAGACTAGGAGGTATAATTACAACTAATGGAATAAAGAYGACATAAATAAAATAACATTACTAATGTAATATGCCCCAATTAAGGGGAAATGAGCCAATATTAAGGCTTAACATCACTCCACTATTATTTATTTCGTAGGTGGCGTGTAGTATTTCTTCAATGTGCTCTGCAACATGAAGATCCTTTGCCTCTTCCTTATCATTCTCCAATCCTTCCCTCTTGGCTACTGCTCTTTTCTTCCTATTAATATTATACAGGTAGGGTCTTCCAGTGTGCTCCGTTCCTCCCTTCTGCAAACTTTCATGGTTCTCCTCTTGATCCATCATAGTGGAATGTTTCTCTTTATTTCCCTCTTCTCTATCTATTTCCCCCTCCATCTCAAACCTTCCTCAGTGTTTCCCCTAACTCCCCCATGCATGCAGGGTAGTTTAGTTATCTGATTCCATAGATAATACCCCTTTATCATGCAATAATATCTTGATAGAACTGTAAAATGACTTGATGTACCTTCCCCTTGGACCCTTAATAAACTCCTACTCTGCTACACCATAAGACTTTGATGCATCTACTGTGAACTCATTGATATACCCCACTACAATGTTGTCTAGCTAGAAATCTACTACGTGCATGAATTTCTTATTTACCCTTTTGAGTCGCACGACACTTTCTTTTGTCCACTCCACTGATCCAACTGTATTCGACGGATGGCTATATTTCAACCATGTTATCCAATCCTCCAATAGCGTGGGAAAATCACTAAAGAAACTATTGTGTATTTTGTTGAATATGTATTTTTCTAGGTACTATCTTGGCTTAAACCTAGGACTTCTATTATCTTTGTGAGAAAAATCTAGTTCTTGAACTATCAACCATATTTCAATCTCCTCTTTTGTGGAGTTCCAACCTAAAAACATCCCCTTTCTTAAACCCTCACTCTATAATGTGTGATACATCCCTCTCGATCTAATCTTATGAATTTCAACTGACAACAGAACCATTGTTGGTTGCTTATGGGTTGACCCAGGTTCTAACTACAGGATTACCAACAACCCCTTGACCATCGACCCTTTTGGATAACATAAGGAAACACAACGCACAAAGTGCACTGCGTAGTCTCACCCGAGATGGCTTCAATGGGTGTTCACAAGAATAAGATGTTTGCAACCCTAGAATGGGATGTGTATCTTTCTCAATGGCATTAGATCTACTCACTAATAACACTCAAATACTCATTTATTAAGCTAGTCCTAATCATATCTTAGTTCTGACTAGTGACACAAATACTCCAACAAAACTTCATTAGCCATTATAAAAACATATATTCATCTACTGTAACATAATATTTTGATATGAATACTAGATATGACATTCATTCAATTAGGGTTGTTCTTTACTTCTTTCCTTAGTGTGCAGTATTATTTCCTTTATCATCTATCATGTTCATCATAAATTCATTAAAGCAAATGTAACCATAAATACTACAAACATTCACACATAACACAGATATATCGTGGTTCATCCCCCTCCTGGGGCTACGTCCATAATGATTTGTCGCTTCGAATCTTTATTATTCTTCATGCAAAATCTAGTGATGTGCACTGTACATCTCTTCCTCCATTACAAATGATCCCCACAGATCACAACAGTCCTCACAAAACTGAGAACTTCTCACCAATCCACTATCAGAATGTCTAAAAATGGTTATCTCACTAATCCTCCAACAACAACAACCTTTACAGTCCTAATAGATTCTACTTATACAATAATTGGGACAAATCCCTTAAAAAAACCCTAACCATATGTAGATTAGGTTTGTCCACTTTTCAACTTCTCAATATCGACTGTTCCTCAATCCAAAAATTCTCAAGGTCAACACTTGTCCACTTTCCAACTGCTCCGCAACAGTTTGTCCACTTTGTAACTTCTTTTCTCAGCACTAGTTTTCCTTTAATTCTGGCTCTCTCCTCATTTTCTGGTGCTCTCCCCATTTTCAGGCGCTGCTTTGATTCTTTCTCAAAATTGGCATGTGCCAATAAGTGGGCTCGGGATAGAAAGGGTAATAAGAAGACACGAGCATAGTACAAGATATTAGATCATATCACAGACGAGGATACAAAACTTGCACAGTTAGCTAATACGCTAAGAGACCATGCACTGGATTGGTACATGAGATTAGCTGTAAATAGTTGACCAGGAACAACACGAACGATTGTAGATGTCAAGAAGCTATTGATAAATTGTTTTCAGAAGCGTAGTTTAGAATATCAATACATGAATGAGATGATTTCAATGTGACAGAAACCAAGTGAGTCTGTTTGGGAGATTGATCAGAGGTTCAAATGGTTGAAGGGTGATTTGAAATATGTCATGACTGACATGAATCATAAACATCTCTTTGTGAATTCACTACTACCACATTTGAAATACCCCTTGAGACAACAAAATTTTCAAACTCAGGAAGAGGCTCTGCAAGAAGCCTTACAACTAGAAGAGAAACAATATTAGAAGATAGATCCAACAATAGAAGATATAAAGGAGGATCTGAAGAACCTCACATTTCAACTAAACCAGAATAAGGGCAAAGAGAAAAGAGAAGTTGTTTGGTGTACGACATGTAGAATAGAAGAACACCACAAGAATGAGTGCCCAACTTTCAAGCAGTCCATGGAAACAAGTCTACCAAACTATTTTCCAACAGGAGGACCATGGTTGGAGATATTTAAAACATATGGGCATGATCCATATCATTTTCCAATGATGCAAAAGTACTAGACAATACCCAAGAATTCATACTGAAATTTTCGCAAATAGTGGGTCGTGATGACAAATATTATCGGACAATGGACTTGATGATATGATACATATAGGGTGTGTCCATAAATTATGACAGGGAAAGATGCACCAACCAAGTACCACCTCCATATAATAATGTGCAACAACAGTACAACACTACACAACCACAGTATAACAATGTGCAACCTCGGTATAACCTCGCGTACTATAATTTGGTACCTCAGTACAACACACCATGAGGATATCGAGGTGGATACAAAGGTGGAGGACGAGGTAGAGGGGGATTTGGAAGAGGAACAGTTCCATTAGTATGTAATAAATTCCAACATCTAGGATATTATGCAAGACACTTTCAACTTCCACCAAAGACATGCATGTATTGTCACGTAGTAGATCATGGTACAGAGGAATGTCCAACATTATTGGGGAAGATTCAATAAAAGAGAAATCAGAACAATCAAAATGTATAGTGGATTTTTGTAGAAGCCAGATATGATGGGAGGAACTTCAACATAGTCACATGTGGAGGATCTAAGATAGGAGCTGATGTAGTAAGACAAGATCTATCACAACACCAATGGGTGAAGAAAAATACTGAAACACAGAAGCAGTTTGATGAACGGAACAAAATGGAGGCATTCAAGGAGGCTAGACAAGAGTTCCTTAAACAAGATGTTGCGTCTACATCATCTACACAACATGGTCAGAACGTACCAATGTATGAGATTCCTTTATCAATGGATCACACCAGTGAAGCACCACCTTTATTGAAAGTAAGTACCATAAATAATTTTATGCAATCCTATTTCAAACTAATAAATGATCAATCATCTATTCACATTTTTCAAAATATGTTAGAAATATGTAAAAAATAGGAAGAGATGAAGCTAGAGCAGAAAACAATCAACCACCTTCATACAAGAAGGAGGACAAGAAGAGAATTCAGACAGAATGCCAACATTAGAGATTTCAATATGGGCGATATTATACTTGATTTAGGCTCTGAGGTAAATGTGTTACTTAAGAAGACATGGTAGTGTATGGGAGAGCCCACATTAGGCTATTCACATGTCCAGTTGAAACTAGCAAACCAACACAGAGTTCAACCAATTGGAAGGCTTAATGGTGTGACAGTAGATCTGGATGAAGTGTGCACTAAATAAAACTTTGAAGTAATAGAGATAGTGGATGGTACAACACCTTATCCATCATTGATTGGAATGGATTTGGAATTCTATAACCAGCTCATAATTAACTTTAAGACAAGGAAGATGACATTTGAATTAGGAGAATACAAAGTTATTGCACCATTAGACCCTTCAGAAGGGGAAATGTTTGTAGAACCAACTTGTCTAGATTTGGAAGAGATAAACCAGTTGTACAGAACCAACGTGCACAAAGAACATTATGTTAACCCAAATGCAAATGGGGTACTCAGCTCGAGGAGAATCACATCATGTGCGTCTGACTCAAATACAGGTTTGGAAAATTGGCAACAGAGATTACATGAAGTCTCCACAAGAAGGTGTGCAAGAATAGACCACGCATTAAGATGGGTGGGTACTTAGATCAGAGAACCCCAACTTTCATGGAATAAATAAATTAGAGGAATTCCTAAAAATATACGAAGATGAAGTGTTAGATAATTAGAGGATCTTATCCCTGGACATTTCACTCAAGGAAACACCTACAAGATAGTGGTGTGCGCACAAAGAAATAGTTAAGGACTGGTACCAATGTAAGTGACTACTGTGCATTATATTCAGCACAGAGAAGGGGATAAGTAAAATAAATAAATATGATGGGCATGGGATGCCAAAATAAAATTTGGAGAAGTTTTAGACACAATGTAGGATGACACCATCAGAGGAATGGCCTCATCACTTCATCCATACATTGGAAGGAATTCCATAAAACTAGTATGTAGACCAGGAACTACACAAAGGCACTATAGAATGGATTGCATTATAGCATAATTTTATAGTAACCTTCTCATTTGAACATGACAACCCCAACATGGATTCATCACTGAAGAAGATAGAAGGTGTGATATTTTTTGATAAACCAGAGGTTGAACTCATGATAGAATACCAGGAGTAGAATAGAAAGACAATGAAAGAACTATTTCCATGCTATCATGTGCAGGAAGAAGCACCATATAAAGATGACCCGTGCAAAATTCATATTACAGAATTTGAAGGTGAAAGAGAATTTGAAAGTGAAAGAGAAGTGGAAGGTCATTCCCTGGAGTCAAAAGTATTTGTTGCGCCAATCAAGGTGAAGAAGGTCAACATTTGCACAAATGCGAATATCAAAATGGTCTGCATTGGAGACTACTGGGATGAACAAATATTAGAAAGGATAATAGATTTATTGCATGAATACAGTGACCTATTCCCAAGGACCTTTACATAAATGAAAGTCATAGCAGGAGATCTAGGAGAGATGAATACACCTCACAAACCTAAGGCTAGATATTTCATACAAAGACCTTATAGACTAAATCCAACATAAAAGAAGAAAGTGAAAGAAGAAATTGACAGACTGTTAGAAGCTGGTATCATACAACTAGTGGAGGAATCTGAATGGATAATCCCTATGGTATTTCAATAGAATAAAAAAGGTTGGATAAGGATTTGTGTATATTTGAGGAAACTAAATGATGATTTCCTACATGACCCTTTCCCTACACCTCTTACAGATGAATTCCTAGAGAATGTGGGAGGCTAGGAAGCATATTCCTTTACATATGGATTCTCAGGCTACCATCAGATCAATATATCCCTAGAAGACAGGTATAAGAATACTTTTTCTATAGAATGTGGATCCTACCTGTACACAGTCATTCCTTTTGGGTCGAAGAATGCACCATCCATATTTTCAAGAGTAGTCATAGCTGCCTCTAAATAATTCATACATCAGTTCTTAGAAGTATATCTGGATGAATGGATTGTATATATTCTATTAAAAGATCATATGGAAGTTCTAAGGCTAATGTTGGAAAGATGCAGGTAGTGTCAGATGTCATTGAATATCAAGAAATGCATCTTTGGGACACCATTTTGAATATTGTTGGGACATATAGTCTATAAACAAGGGTTATTGGTGGATCTTTCCAAGATTGCAACCATTGTCAATTTAACACCACCAAAATCAGTACGCCAATTGAGACAAACACTGGGACATACAGGCTATTACAGGAAATTCATAGGGATATGCAGAAATTACTGCGCCAATGGAAAAATTGTTAAAGAGGGATACTAAATTTCAGTAGAATGAGGATTGTCAACAAGATTTGGACACCCTAAAATAAAATATGGTCACATCACCTATTCTAGTATTCCTATATTGGGAAAATACTTTTGATATACATGTAGATGCATCAGCCATAAAACTTTGAGCAATTCTAGCGCATATAGGAGCAACGGATTTGGACCATCCTATATCATTTGCAAGAAAAAAATTGTCAGAATCATAGCAAAACTAAAATACTACAGAAATAGAAGGCCTAGATATGGTCTATGCACTTCAGAAGTTCAGACATTACTTACTGGGAAAATACTTTAAGATGTTCATAGATCATTCAGCCCTCAAATACCTAGTCAACAAGCCAGTGTTGGGGGGGAGGATCTGTATATGGCTATTGTTATTTCATGAATTTGATTTTGAACTGATAGTCAAACTAGAGAAATTGAATGTAGGACCTAATCACCTGTCAAGGTTAATGAATGGAGAAGAACCTACCAACTTGGAAGACATCTTCCCTGATGCGTAGTTGTTTTCATTCCAAGTAGCTGATGAATATTTTGCCGACATTATTGAATACTTGAGTATAGATATTGTGCCACAATAATTTAACACTTTGCAGAAGAAGAATCTAGTAGTCAGAGTCGCAAACTATCAACTGATTTCAGGACATTTATACAAGATGGGCGTAGATAGCATTTTGAGAAGGTGTGCACTAGAGCATGAAAGGCCTAGAATTCTAGCAAAAGCTCATGAGGGACTAGCTAGAGGACATTATGCAGGAAAATCTACCTCACAGAGGGTATTACACACAGAACTACGGTGTCCAACAGTCCATAGAGATGCTAAGAAATATTTCCATAGATGTGATGTCTATTAGAGGGTTGGTAAACCCAATAGAAGGGATGAGATGCCCCTGAGACCACAAGTAATGTTGCAGGTATTTGACAAATGGGAAATATACTTTGTTGGGACAATCCATCCAGTAAAAAAAAGGTCAGGAGAGAGATATATCATTATTGCGACACAATATTTAACAACATGGGAAAAAGGAGCACCATTCAAAGACTGCAACGTAGAGACAACAACAAACTTCTTGTTTGAGAAAGTGATCACCAGGTTTATATGCCAAAGAATATTGATGAGTGACCAAGGTACTTACTTCATCAACCACACTATCAGAGTTATGACTAAGGAGTTTGAAGTATATCACCAGAAGAGTACACCTTACCATCCTCAAGAAAATGGAATAGTAGAAGCCTTCAATAAGATCTTGGAGAATTCTCTGACAAAGATTTGCAATGTCAGTAGGGATGATTGAGATTTGAAAATACCAGCAGTAATATCGGCATACAGGACTACATGTATGAAGTTGACAGGATAGACACCATTCAAATTGGTGTATGGGAAGGAAGCAGTAGTACCATTAGAATTTCTGGTACCCAGTCTGTGCGTAGAAACAATCACTAACAGGACACAAAAAGGCGTAGTAAAGGAAGTATTAAACCAATTAATGGAGATGGAAGAGGATAGGATTTTTTTAAGATTTCATCAACAAGAGACAAATATTTGCATGATAGACATATAAAGAGGAAGAGTTTCAAGTAAGGAGACCTAGTCTTTTTCTATGACAACAATTGTTTTCAACATCCTGGTAAATTCATAATGCATTGGTTAGGGCCCTATGAATTCAATACTGTCACAGATGGGGGATCTATAAACTTGCAGGAATGATCAATGGGATTCGATTGAAACTGTACATGGACAATCGACATCCTAGAACTTAAAATTCACAATGCAATAAGAAAGACATGTACATAGTGTAAGATAGTAGAATATAGAATAAAATATGAAAAAAAGAACTAAAAAGGATAAAAAGAAGGAAAAAGAAATACAAAAACATAAAAGAAAAAAAATACAAAAATTATTGGGAAACATTGTGCGCAGAAAAAGTGGACATTGTGCAACAAAGAGAAAAATATCTCTATGCAATAGATGGGTAACATAAATAAAAACATTGTGCACTAACAAAGAATCACAGTGGAAATGCATGATGCACTTAAAATTTTCAGTGCACCGGAAAAAAGACAAATGGTCAGAAAAGAGGAAAATGACGGTTATGGCTAAAAGGTGCCAACTGGCGGCATTTATGAAAATTAAATGGAACGTACTATTGAAGCTTTATTGCATTAAACACAGCCAAGGAATATTTTATGAGAAGCTTCATGGAATTGATGACACATTCTATATAAAGGGGAAATGCGGGAATAATACAACTTATGTGAAATTGTAAACTTACAGTGGTAGAGAGCACACAGGGCAGAAGAAAATAGATGAGTGCACAGTGCGAACCTTTCAAAGCCCATTCAGAAAAAAACAACCAATACCCACGACGCCACCACGAATTATGGGCGCACACAGCCAAACATTCAGGAAAATTCGTAGCAGTGTTATAGTGCCTCATGAAGTAGCGGAGGTCGAACAAGAAATCGCATAGAGAAAGGAATTCATCAATGTGGATGTCATTCCCTCACCATGAGTAGAAAAAACAAGCCCTACACCAGTGGAATAAGAAACACAAGCCCAAAAACAGCTGCCATGGAAATCGATAGTGCACAAGGCCACCAAATAGACGATGCAGGAAAACCTACAACAAGTCGCGAGGGCCGAAGAAGCCCAAAGAACAAATGGAAAATCCAGTGCACAAACAGAGGTTGTGGTGCCGAGACCACAACCTAAAGTAGGGTCTATGTAGCAGTAGGAAAGGACGATTGAATACCTAACATGGTAGCCAGAATCAGGCATAGAGCACATGCAAGCAGAGGTTGGGACCTCTAGCACGTCGATTAGAAGAGAGGTTAAATAGCCCATGGAATGGTCCCCATGCAAGAATCCTAATGTATCCATCATACTTTTGCACATCCCAGAGGGAATGCAAACCATTACAACACTTTTGGGTTGCATGGAGAAGTTGAAATATTCGAACCTTGATGTGGCCAACGTTGGAAAATTCCCAGAATTTACACAGCGGGTATACATGGACAACATAGGCACAAGATCCTTTAGCGACCCTATACTACAACCAAAGACATGTGCAGCCATCTTGGCCAACACAGGTATCCTCAACTTGGTAGAAATTCCCCATTTTGGCAGAGGGAAGGACGTAAACAATCATGTCAAGCACTTAAAGGAAGTCCTCCATGGAGGGTACTTATGGTTGGAGGAACCAATCTCAATCAACGTCGAGTTTATTTACTTCATCACAGATCTGTCATCCATGGGAGAGAGTCTCACACAGTACCTGGAAGAAAAAACAAACGATAATGCGCTTGCCAAGGATATGAATAAAACCTATGACACATAGAGGGGATCATGCATTATAATCATCAAAAGAATCAGCGATGCACCCACAAGAATGGCCACAAAGCTTATGGATTACAAGATTCTAAGAAAGTTCCACAAGGAGGAAGTCCCTGCAGGGTTCTTCGCAGCTGCATCATAGTGCGCTAATGGCACCATGCTCAGCTGGGCCCCTTATCTGTTAAACTTGTTCCTTGATGACTGCAAATTTGGGGAGGATTTGGGAATAGACTTTCATTATTCTTGGCTATTGATCCTGATAGCATTAGTTGGGTGGAGGGAGCCACCATATTCTTGTTTCTGTGACAAGATAGGTCACTCATGTGAAGTGAGGTATACCTCAAGGGGATCACTTCGGACCCCAAGAGAATAAGTGGAAACACAGGTACCTTTCTATGGTACTTAAGTGACATCCAAGAAAGCATCGAAAACACATGGAGGATCACTCTAGAGGTTGTCGCACAATACCAAGGTATTGCAAATTTCAAAGCCATGCACCACACCATGTGGATAAAGGTACATAGGGATCCATCTAAGGATTGGCTACAACTATGATATTGTATCAGTGGAGAGGATGTAGAAATGGCGATGCGCAATTGCAGGATGATTGGAAGATCCCATTCATGGCTAAAAAAGTTCCCAAAGGAATAGAGGTTGAATATGGGGGATCTAATACACCTATAGGAGACTGAAGTGTGCCTAAAAATACAAAGACAAGTCAGAATCTAGTGCAACAGAAGAAGCGGAGTGCGCCAAAAAAATATGCACAGGTAGGAAATAGGACATTGCCCCAACACAAGGAGAACACAGAATGGGGGATACAACTACATAAGAAAACCCCTCGAAAACCACTCCACAGGAAACAGGGAAACTCAAGTGGCCAATCATACTTATAGGGGGCTTGTGTAATAAATCCAAGGTGCACAAGAAGCTGCTAGAGTACACAATTATTTAGGATGATGCCAACCTCGTGGCAGAGAAAGTACATGAGTGTGCACCTAAGGAGTTTGAAGACACCCAACACCAAAGAGGTCGAATTCAATATGAGATAGAAGACATAAGGAAGGTCCTATAGTAGATGAGTTAATCACACAGGCCTAAAAGGGGAATAGAGCCCTTCCCCACAACTACCAAAGTAGAGGAAAGGGTTGCGCTGAGTGAGCAAGATCCCATCCAAAATATAGCACAGGTGAGCCCAAAATTTCAACTCACATATGACATGTTTTAGATGGATGAGACCCTAGCCCAGACACCACTGAAGGATCTATTGCAGGTAGAGTTTTTAATCGAGAAGATACCTACCAAGGCACTATACAGGCTTCAATTCAGTGTCACGTAGAAGGTGCAGTCGCACGCAAGAAAAGACGTAGCAGAATTACAACATACAAAGAATGGAAAGTAAGCCTTAGAATTGGTAGCAAAGCATGTCACTATTGAAACCGAGGAGAAAGAATGCATAGATAGACTAGAGAAGGGATTGAAGGTGGCATACAATTGAATCTCGAGTAGTGCGCAAGCAGCAAAATGAAGTGCAGAGAAAAATATCACCCTCATTGCACAAACAATCAATCAGTACCAGCATGAGATCGAGGCACTAAATGAAAATTTCAATCCAACCAATCCCTCGGAGGTGAAGGAGGAGATAAAACAGGAATTTGGAAGTCAAATGGATGAGATGGAAAGAAAAATAATCGCAGCAACAAGATTGTTCAACATAGCAGTGCAGCTTTGGACAACGTTGGAGGAAGATGAGAAGGTCTAGTTGTGGGACCAGAAATAAGAAAGAGTAAGTGCATATATCCATCACCTCAAGAAGAGGAACAAGACAATGAGTATCACAGAGTGTATGAAAGGAATGAAAGATATGAAGAAGATGCAGGAATTGTTAAAAACAATGCATACGCATAAGAAGGAAAGAAAGGCACAAATGGAACCCCTTCAAGACAAGCAGTGCAGATTATCACACAGTTGTAGGAGGAGAATAAGAACATGGCAAAAGTATAGACAGAGTGTGCAACAATGATCCAGGAGGATATCACATCGAAAGCATTAGAAACGCTCGTAGAGAAGGTTATACAGGTCTAGGCAAGAAGAAAGGAGCATGCAGACAAGTTCCATAGCTTAGCAGAGGATGTCAAAGGAGCGTGCACTGCCTAGGTGGCTCAGGAAGAGCCACATGTCAGTATTGAGGGCGTGTTGGGCGTAGGACAATTTTGAGAAAAATTCCATTTTTGGAAAGTAAATCTTAATTTGGAAAAATAAAACTAGAAAAAACAACAGCACATGCAAGGCAAAGTCACATTCAAAGGAGAAAAACATGCAAGGTGAGCATGCAAGAAAAACTAACCACTCTAGGGTTAGGATTTTTGTAAGAGATTGTAACGACTGATAAGTTGAATATAAGTATAAATAACTACCTAGGAGTTGTAGGTCAGGGTTCCTCAGTTTTGTTATGTTCGGTTAGGAGAACTACTCTAGAATGCTATATACTTTTGTAAGATGTTGAGTTGTAGGAGAGTCAAGTGGCTATATCGTGAGGGTTAGATCGCATGTTGAGGATCCTGGTGTGATATATTCCACCTAAAAGAGGTTGTGGAACCTCATTCATGATTGTAGGATCGGAATTCTAGTGTGCGTGACACCATATATATTTCATAAATCTGAATAAAAGAGAATAAGAAGCCAAATATTTGTGGACTTAGCCCAGGATGGGGTGAACCAAGGTAACACCTGTGTCATGTGTGTTATTTATTATTTATTTACTTTCTTTCGTTAGTTAGACTATAAATGAATGAATGAAATTTTTTGTTAGATCTATTAGAATGGATGCATAGGCTTAATGGATGAATGAATATTAAGAATAATAGAAATAACAACCAGATCAAGGCCTAAGAATATGAAATGCAATCACACATCCCCACTCTTTCCTATAATACAAGCATATGTGCATTACAGTCACCCATAGGACTATCTCTTTGGTTTGAGCATGGGATGATTCTTTTTATGTGGACACAAGGGGTAGTGCAACATCCATGGGACCCAATGTTTGAAATCTCAACCCCACCCGAAAGGGGTTGTGGCCAGTTGAGCTATGTATGGATCTATTGTAACTGTGTTGAACATAGAAAATACTCTCATACCATGTGTGTAGATTCTTGGAATTATACATGCACAAAATATGCATGATCATCATATTGATTACCTCATTTTGGCCATCCGTTTGGGGGTGGAAGGTCGTGGATTTGGTGAGCTTGGTGTCCAACTATGACCAGAGGCCCGACCAAAATGTGCTGAGGAACCAAATTTATTGATATGAGATGATGGTTTGTGGTATCCCAAAATGTACCCACCCTTGTTTGAAGAAGAGCTTGGTAGTGGCTTTCATTGTGATACTCTTCTTGTAAGCTATCAGAATCTCCATCTTGGAAAATCAATCAAAAACCACAAAAATAGAGTCATTTCCCCACTTGGTTGAAGGAAGGCTTGACATGTAGTCCATCGATATGGATCCCTGAGGCCTATCAATAGTAGGAAGAGGGGTGTACATGCCTTATTCATTAATGCCCATTTTTGCAATGGTGCGGGATTTGCAAGACCTGATATACTTGCTGACATCTTGTCGGAGTTTCGGCCAAAAGAAATGTTGTTGCAGTACTGCCACTATCTTTTCTACATTGAAGTGTCTTTCCACCCAACTGTAGTGAGATTCCCAAATCATCTTCTCTCTCTCACTTGAATGGATTTAGATATGGCCCAAATAGAAAAAAAACATGTCTCGAAGATGGAAATCAATGACATCTTTGTTTTTGACCAACATATGGTAGGTAGTGGCGAAGTCATGATCTTTCTCATAGAGTTAGGATCATCTAGAGGTCTCATGTTCACAGGAGTGCAACATCGTGGTTAGTTCTGCAACTTGAGGTCGACTAAGGAAGTCAACGATGTGGTTGGTGCTCCCTATCTTATACTTGATGTTGAGATGGAACTATGGAAAGTATGTGGACCACTTATGATGATGGTCATTCTGTAATTTTCCTTGTGTCTGTATGAAATGCATATAATTATGATCAATGTGGACGAATGTATCATTCCCAATAATGTAATTCCTCCATTGGCGGTAGAATTGTACAATGGAGTACATTTCTTTTTCGTAAGTGGGGTACTTGTGGATGATATCTGATAGCATCTCACTATGATAGGACATGGGATGTCCATGTTGAGTGAGAACTATGCCCACAACATATTATGAAGCATCTTTCTCAGTATCAAAAGGTTGTTGTAGGTTAGGTAATGAGAGCATCAGGGTTGAGAATAGGAACTGCTTCAAATCATTGAATCCTTTCTATTGTTATTGACCCCATGGAAATGTTTCCTTGCCACCACCCTTGGTGACTTATATAAAGGCCCATATAATGTGGGATAATCCCAACACGAGTTTGTGATAGAAATTGGCAAGGGGTAAGAAGCTTCGAAGCTCAGTGAGTGTGGTCGGGGTTGGCCAGTCACGAATGACCTATATATTGGTTGGATCAACATGCACCCCATGCTCATAAAAAATGTATCCTAGGTACTAGACCTTGTTCATGCCGAAGGATCATTTTTCCAAATTTGCATATAGATTATGTTTCCATAGAATCCATAGAACCTACTGAATATGTTGCAAGTGTTCCTCCCAACTCTTGCTAAAGATGAGGATGTCATACAAATACACCATCACAAAAGAATTAGTGAAAGGCCGTAAGATATCATCCATCATCCTCATGAAATTTGTTGGGTCATTTTTCAAGCCAAAGGGCATGACTAACCATTCAAAAAGACCTTTTTTGGACTTGAAGGCTATCTTCCATACATTGGTCTGCTCAATTGGGACCTAGTGGTAGCGGGACTTCAGATCAATCTTAATAAAGTATTTGGCCCCCTTGAGTTGGTCAAGGAGATCGTCAATTAGGGGAATTGGGTACCGGTTCCTGATTGTGATTCCATTTAGGGCCTAGTAATCAATGCAGAGTTGTTAGGTCTTGTCTTTCTTCTGCACTAGAACAATTAGGATTCCACAAGGTGATGAGATCGATCAGATGTGTCCCTTTTCAAGAATCTCTTGGATCTGGTGCTTGATTTCCTCATTTTTTGACAAAGAGAGGTGATAGGTTGGCCCTTTGGGTAGCAGCGTGTGTGGGGTTAGATCGATTGAGTGCTTGAATTAACAATGTAGAGGTATCCCAATGCACGGGGAGAAGATGTATTTGTATTCTTCCAAAAAATTATCCACTTGATTCTTATGCGTGAAGAGAACTGTCGCAGAGGCCATGGATCTAGCTACAACCTTCCTCTCACTTTGAGTGTGAATCACAATGAAGAAAAACTTTCCGGTCTGAGATATGACCTCCCTGCATTTCATGGAAGAGATCAAGGAAATGGCAGTAGATGGGACTACCTCGGGTATCCTGTACAATTTCTTGTCCAAAGTAATAATAATACTACAAGGCCTAGACTCATATACAACATGATGTTTCCATAAATAAGGTTGGCCCAAAATAACATCACAAACTTCAAAGGGGTTGACATCACACAATACATCATATTTGAAGGGCTTGATGTCGCAGGCCAGGCGACAGTATTGGATAACGTGGATATAACTCCCTTGGTGGAGCCGACCGATGGTGTATGCATGCAGGCGTGGTGCTTTCGATAGAGATAATTGCTTGATGACCTTCGATAAGATGAGGTTCTTTTGACTACCACTATCAACGATGAATTGCATTGGAGTACCCTTCACCCACATCTATGAATGAAAGAGGTTCTCACCTTCCTTTGCTTCATCAGGTTCACCAGGCTTGACTTTGGTGGTAGAAATGGTGGCACTGGGTTCTATATCAATGATATGTCTCCCTTGTTCTAGTTCTGAATTAGATTCAAAGCCCACATCTGATTCAGAGGATTTCACCTCGGCCACCAATGACTGTTTT
Source organism: Picea engelmannii (assembly GCA_009831015.1). Taxonomy (NCBI): domain Eukaryota; kingdom Viridiplantae; phylum Streptophyta; class Pinopsida; order Pinales; family Pinaceae; genus Picea; species Picea engelmannii. The sequence continues at coordinate 745,759 of ML777015.1, read as the reverse complement.
GAGCAACATTTAGTGGTGTTATGCCAGGGGCTCTTATGGAACTCACACCACTTTCGAGGGGCTCTTTGTTTGCAGTTTAGACTGATTTTCTTGAGGCTATCCATCCTTGTTATACCCTTTTTTCTATGGGTTGGGGCTTCCTTTTCCCTACTTCTATTGTGAGGGGTTCACAATCCTAAACTGTCGTGTGTTTGTTTTTAATCTTCTGCTCAATTTTGAAGCATATCGATAAGTTGTTCCCAAGGATGAGATGTACACAACCTCCATTTCTATCTAAATGTATCTATATAGACCTCCACGGTACTTGAGAAATAGATGTCGCTCAAATTATTTAATACCCATCTTGGTGTGCAACGTATGGAAGAAATTGGTGAAGTCTCGCACTATTTGGCCCCTTTCCTACTAGAGTGTGGTCCATATTGTATATAAGTCATCATAACTTCCAACAAGGTAGTATTGTTCCTTAATAACATCCCTTGAACAACTCTAAATGGGTGTGACTACAAATAATGTAGATCCCTTGGTTTCCTTTTTCTCATGGAAATCCTCCCACCAATCTTTGACATGGGGGATGACTTTAAGGAGCGCAAATGTATATTTTCTCTATAGAAAAAGTTATGGACAAAAAAATACCCTTCTATAAGGTTTAACCATTTATCTACAACATTTGCATCTATTTGAACTTCAAATATAGGAATATCAAAATTTATCTATACCTTGAAGGGTGAGACACCTCCGCTTGAGGAAGATGCTTCACCTATTGGTATTCGTCAAAGGATTTGTGAAAAATTATCCATCATCTCGTTCCTATGTTGTGAGAGAGATTTCTTGAGGAACAGTTTAAAGGGATATCCTACCCCATTGTCTCTCTTTTCTTCTCCCATGGGAGGCCATTAGGTTTGGTGAGGCCAATCTTGCAAAGTCTCAACTTGTTCGAGTCCCAACTGCTTATACCCCGACCTCAATGGGGACATGCATAGAGAAACAAATGAAGAGAAGACTGCCTTGATACCATTGATCCAAATTTATGAGTGGAACAAAATGAAACCCATATCTATAAAATTAACACAGATATACATAGAAAAATAACATAGATACAATGAAACTTAACTTCTATTCAATAAACAAATCAATTGAAACTGTAAAATGCAGAATGAAACAATCTTGCTCAAATGGTGGTAGATAATATTTGAGAAGATATGTGCTGGCTACGCACATTCACCAGAGCACATTACAATGAGGCATCTAGGAATGTTTACATAAAAAAGTAAACAAAAAACCCTAGACATCCAAAAAGCTAACCTTTGGAGATGAAGCACCAAAAGTCACGTGGGCCCCAATGGGGTAAGTTGGTACATCAAATTCCTAGATTCATAACTTTTGCATACAATCTCCATTTTAGGTGCACGATAGCTCGTTGGAAAGGTATATTCAAGGACTACACATTATGCCATCACACTCTAACTCTATCTATAGTGTGATTGTGGTAGGCCAAAAAAATGTTGCTTAGGGCCTCAAAACGCCCCCGGAAGTTTAGGACCTGAAAAGCTAGAAAACAACTACCAACATGAAAAATATATGTGAGCCAGTTGGAAGAGGTGGGTGGTCACTGATATCCACCTAGATCAGGCCATGCCATAAAGGAATGAATTTATGCATACGAAGATACTCATTGTGAGTAGTTTCACGAACTAGGGAAGCTCCTTGATGGGCTTCATCAAGACATGAAGGAAGTACGAAACATGAATATTTTATGGAAGGGGAAGCATAGAATTCGATGGAAAGTTCTAAAAATAAAACCAAGGTGTAAAAGGGTCAAGACTTGGAGCTCTACTAGTAGATGTTGATGGGATCACAGGATCAACAATCTCGACCATGGTGAGTGGAATGGATACTCCATATGAATCAACATCCTCAGGACAAGGTACCACCCAGGGATCAAAATACTCGAGGTATCCACTAGTAAATGACGAATCATGTTGATAGTAGCTATGTGTGCAGTGGGAGATGACAGGGGAAGGGGAAAAATTCACATCAGAGAAGGATCTTTGAACATCCCCACACCAATGTTGACAAAATATTGTGTGGTATCACCAACAAAGGGTACATTTGACCCCACATTTGATCCAAGCTGGTCTAGGGTACAAAAAACAACCTGATCGATTGTGATGATTTTCCCTTGGTGAGGGAAGTGTAGGACCCTAAATACTGATGAGACAACTACAAACATCTTGTAGAACCAAGTATGCCCGAGTAATATATTGTACTCAAGAGGTGCGTCGATGACCTATACCTCCACAAAGACAATCTTTCCACCTAGCTCGATGGGTAAGGTGGTGATTATGCCATGAGGATAGAACATGTGACCATTGAATGCTTTTAATAATGTTGCAGATGAGTCGATATTAGGAGAGCTAATGGACTTCCAACAATAAATGGACATGATGCAAGTCTAGGCTCGTTCATCCACCATTGTCTGGTAAATGTTTTTTTCCAATGATTTCATTATGATCTGAAAGGCGACCCGATGGGAGAGCCTATGAGTAACTTGACTGGTCTCAAAGGTTATCAAACTTGACTCCGAGGGATCAACCCCACCTATGGCAGACAACAAGGCTTTCCATTGTGTGGGGTAGCTTTGGAGGCATCGACATCACACAAGGTGCCTGGGCCAAGTCTTCCATAATACTGTAATTGTGGGCAACTCGAGTGTTGGGATTATGGGTCATGCATTGAAGAAATCCCTTCAGGGGGTGAAGTGATGTGTCAAAATATGGCTTCTTTATCTGCAGAGGGACACCAAGATGGGTAGAATTTTCTTCTTCTGAGGAAACATGATAAGGCTTGGGAATGTCATATTTTTTGTCCCTTGTATGCAAATTGACCGTGTGATCACACTTGAAAATGACAGCATTCGATGGAGACCCATCATGTTGAGGGATTTTTGTAATGCCCCCTAGAGGAGGGGTGGGATTTTTGGCAACCATGTTTTGAGGTTGAGGGGGGAAAGGATGGGTTAATACAAAATACTATTGGGGGGGCTGTTGTTGTGCCAAGAATATATGTTCCTCATCCTCCCTAGGGCACTAATGAGTAGGATGGTCTTCCCCACAAATTGTGCAAGAAAAATGATTTTTCTTATTTTCTTTAGTGCCTCCCTCCTGGGTGTTTTGGGTAGAGGTAGTCCCTTTCTCATTATTGGAATTATTCTTGTTGTTCCTTTTTTTCTTACCTCTAAGTTAATGAGGATTCTTCATGTTAGCACTCATATTTCTAGCATCAAACTTACGTAACATGTTACCATTTTTTTGATGAGTTTCGCTGCAAAAGTTTAATAGCAACTGCAGAAAATAAGAAGTTTTGATAGGATGGGTTAAGACAACAGACTATTGGGGGGCCCATTGTTGTGCCAAGAATATATGTACCTCATCCTCCCTAGGGTACTGTTGAGTAGGATGGTCTTCCCCACAAATTGTGTAGGGAAAATGACTCTTCTTATTTTCTTTAGTGCCTCCCTCCTTAGTGTTTTGGGTAGAGGTGGTCCCTTTCTCATTATTGGAATTCTTCTTCTTGTTCCTCTTTTTCTTACCTCTAGGTTACTGAAGATTCTTCATGTTAGCACTCATATTTCTAGCATCAAACTTACATAACATTTTACCATTTTTTGATGAGTTTCGCTGCAGAAGTTTGATAGCAACTCCAATGGTTCCAATGTGATTAAAATTTTGGTTTATGGCTTTAAAATCTCTCGGGCTATGTGTAGTCTGAAGATTCTTCATGTTAGCACTCATATTTCTAGCATCAAACTTACGTAACATTTTACCATTTTTTGATGAGTTTCGCTGCAAAAGTTTGATAGAAACTCCAATGGTTCCAATGTGATTAAAATTTCGGTTTATGGCTTTAAAATCTCTCAGGCTATGTGTAGTCCGAAGATTCTTCATGTTAGCATTCATATTTCTAGCATCAAACTTACGTAACATTTTACCATTTTTTGATGAGTTTCACTGCAGAAGTTTGATAGCAACTCCAATGGTTCCAATGTGATTAAAATTTTGGTTTATAGCTTTAAAATCTCTCGGGCTATATGTAGTCCAATGGTTCCAATGTAATTAAAATTTTGTTATGGATTTAAAATCTCTAGGGCTATATGTAGGCTTTACATTTTTATAAAAAAATTTGATAGCAACTCCAATGGTTCCAATGTGATTAAAATTTTGTTTTATGTCTTTAAAATCTCTTGGGATATATGTAGTCCAATGGTTCAAATGTGATTAAAATTTTGGTTTATGGCTTTAAAATCTCTAGTGCTATATGTAGGCTTTACATTTTTATAAAAAAAATTGGGCCTTTTAGGTCATTTTCCAATTTGAATATAAGACAAAATAAGCACCCAAGTGATAAGGCTAGCATTGAAGGAGATTATGTTCTCTTTCTAAAAATATTGGGTCCTACCATCCCAATTTTTAAGTCTAGGTCACCACACTCAAAGCAACAAACCAACATTGAAGGGGATTTTGTTCTCTTTCTAAAAATATTGGACCCTACCATCCCAATTTTTAAGTCCAGGTCACCACAATCAAAGCAGCATTGAAGGAAGGAGATTTTGTTCTCTTTCTAAAAGTATTGGATCCTACCATACCAATTCTTAAGTCCAGGTCACCACAGTCAAAGCAACATTGAAGGAAGGAGATTTTGTTCTCTTTCTAAAAGTATTGGATCCTACCATCCCAATTTTTAAGTCCAGGTCACCACAGTCAAAGAAGCATTGAAGGAAGGAGATTTTGTTCTCTTTCTAAAAGTATTGGGTCCTACCATCCCAATTTTTAAGTCCAGGTCAC
>ML777015.1:700800-726891 GCA_009831015.1 Picea engelmannii | reverse complement strand
TGAAAACTTCGACAGTGTTTTGGAAACGGTTTGTGAAATGAGACCTCTGTTTGATTTGATGGTGTCAGGCCGATGGTACCTCCTCTGTACCTGCATCACCGAACATGAACTTGCCATTTCGAAAGTGATGAGCATTGAGCATGGGTTATGGAACGAATTCAAATTACAGTCATATCTGATATGCATGGTTTAGTTTCTATGATTTCCCACTCCTATCAGCACATGCCTTGGATTTTCTCTGATGTGGGGGTGATCACATCATCATTGCTTTCATACGTGGATATCACGCACGTGATTCCCGCTTCGTGTAGCAACGACCAGTGGAAAACGCCTATGCCAAACGCTCGCTTGCCACATTCACCAGCGCGTGACTCTGCGAAGGAACCCCTGTTAGCTGCTGAAAGTATGCACTTTCAACAGTGCACCGCTTTGTAGAACACCCTCCTTAGCTGTGGAAAGAATGTACTTTCCACCGCGCGCCACCCGAGAACTGATTTTTCAAAAACCTTTTAAGATTTGTCACTTTCAATAGCGTGTCAACTGATTAAACGAGCTCCTTAGTTGTTGAAAGTGGGCACTTTCCACAACGCACAATGAATCTTTGAAAACACGTTAGCTGTGGAAAGCAAAAAATGACAATTTTGAAAGAAAAGACTTTATGGGTCAATTATTTTCTAGGACACATCAAAACCAAAATTTTCTCAGCTATAAAAACTCAAAAAGTAGCTTAAAGATACTACCAAAAGCCATGATATCCACCACAAAACTCAACTGAAAGAACGGTTTCATTTTGGGAGTTAACAGAAGGAAGGATATTTTGTTCTCTTTCTAAAAGTATTGGGTTCTACCATCCCAATTTTTAAGTCTAGGTCACCACAGTCAAAGAAACACACCAAACATATGCTAATGGACAACATCAAGTGCTCCACACAGGCGCAAAGACGGAATCCCACAGAGGAGAAGGTTTATGCACAACTTATACAGGTAAATATGTGAACTATTGTATATTTAAAGTCTTCAAAGCAAATTTTTACGTTACATGTGGGATATGTTCCACCAACAAAATAAATTGTGGCTGCCATCAGGTTCGTAGCAAAATCAAAGCACGCCCAAAATAAACACAAGTGTTGATTGAGAACACTAAGTCACTATCCAGATAATGATAAATTCAGTGCATGGTTTGTTTAATTCAATGCCTCAGCACAAGCACTCACGTGTCGACAATATTTGAGAGGGAAGGAAAACTTATTGTCATTCAAAGAACCAATGGGTTTTCTATTGAATTCTACGCTCTGATTTATTGGCAGTGAATCATTCACAGAGCACCAAAGCACGTCTCTGCAGTTCGAATTGATGAGTGCAACCTAACTACATGAAATCTAAGGAGACAAGATTTTGATGATCGTTGAAGATGCTTCTAGCTCAATGCTATTATACGCCACTTTCTAAGGAATGATGGAGAATTCAGTGTGCAAACTTCATTCATCTTAGCAGATCAAAGATTGCGCCCTCTATTTCAGTGATTCTTTTCTAATTTTTAGGGATAGTTTGTTAGTTTATATCTCACAATTGTCAGATATGGAAAAGAGTGGGCACGTGAAGAGGATCGAGCCTTATTGACAACAGGTTTCATTTTCAACAAAGCAGAAATTTCTAGAACGTGTAAAAGAGAATAGGATCAGTTGATTTTTATCATTTTGTTGAAAAGACAGCTGACATATATTTATTTAGTATATTTTGTACTCACTCAAAGGTGAAATTCTCTTATTTGGTCAAAAAAGGAGACTGTTGTAGCTTTTCGTAGCGCTACATGTACCCTATTTCATAGCGCCAATAGAAGTGCGTTAGTTTTCCTTATCTGTAGCATATTAGGAGGATATTTTCAAGGAGCTATGGATGTGAAGGAGGAGCGCACATGGAAAATTCACAAGTGCCAAGATTTCGAGTATCAAAGCATGTCAATTGTAGCATTCAAAATTCATCAACAGGGACATAATTAGTGGGAAAAACTTATCTCAAAGACACTTGACCAGAGGAAAGACAAGTGGCAGCAAGAATTGGACACTTGACAACAGTTATCTCCAATGAGAAAATCCACCATCTTTCAACAACTCTAGGTTATTGCAACCAATTCTAGTTTTAGTTTTATTTTAATTGTTTTCCAGCAAACATGGAGGAGATAGTTATTATTTTTATTATTTAAGCAAGCATTTTGTATTTCGAGGGGGAATTCAGTTTGAAGACCCGAGAGGGGTTTAGGAGGGTTTAGGAGGTAGAAAAATTGTGTGTGTTTATTTGTAAATCATGAGGGTTTGTGTTGTAAGCATTTATGTCATTGAAGATTCATGAAAGATGTTTATTAGATGTTGTGTTTCTTTGTTATCATTTTATCTTATCTTCTTGCTTGAATACAATGTAGTATTTGAGGATCATAGCTGCCCTTGATTGATGGATTCATGAGCAGTAGTAGAGGATCTACTGTAGCTTTCCTATTAATCGTTGTTTAATGTTCAAACACTCTTTAATTTGTTTGTAGAAATGATCTTTGTATGATGGATATTCAACCTTTTGTTATATCCTCCATTCTTTTACCCACCATTGCATAAGACTTTATCTTGTAGGTATCTTGATTGCCTTTGATATGCATGATGTTATGACTCCATGCCCAATGGAATGCCTCTGCAGACAATCTGTTGCCTTTTTTCTTGTTCTTTCTTACTGATCCACCAAGCATAAAACTAATTTAATTATTCACATTCTGATGGGTATTGAGATTTTCCTTATAGTAGTCTAATGGTAACTCTCAGTGCTAACATTTATGGCACCTTTGTTGGGGAGTGAAGACATGAAGATATCTTCCTTGGGAGAACAACAACGATCATAACCAACACTTGATGGTGAACAAGTGTTGGTCACATAATACAGACTGCATCATTCACCTGACGACTCAACTCCATGAAGGAAGAATCTGTTGGTGACTTCACTAATTCAAGATGACAAAGGCCATGGAGGTTATCTTGGCACGAAGGTTTGCACCTCTCAATTTTTCAGATGTCCCTAGTTTTCCAAATCCAGTGCCTCCTTCGTCAGAATGGATGGATTACCTTCCTACTTTCAAAGAAGACAAGGGGGGCAACCTTTCTCAACATCTCATTACATTTCATCAATGCATGGATCAACTAGACATGCATCATGAAGATGTGTTGATGAAAATGTTCATATACTGTTTAAAAGGTGATGCATGAGAATGGTACTTTTCTCTTCGTGCTTCCAACATATTTTCCTTGAGACATTTCCATGTTGCATTCAATGAGCATTGTAAAAGGTATTTTTCTAAAGAACTTCTTTTTTAACAATGTTGTGAGGAAGTTCATTTAGATATCCAACATATTAATTTTTCTAGTAGTGAGGATGGAAGAGATTATACTAATGAAGATGTGGATGAGAAATCATTCATACATGGAACCCTTTCTATTTTTGTTTTCCAAGAAGAAGGTTTCCGAGATGTAGTTGGTGATAGTACTGATGATTACATGGTTGTAGATGAATTAGATTTTTCCCTTGATGAACCTGCTGTTTCAAATTTAGATGAAGAATACCAAATAGATTATGAAGAAAAAATTGTTTCAGAATTAGCTAAAGAGCTTTATAATAGCAGTCAAAACTCAGATTCATTCTTGAATACTCATGGTTCTAATAGGAAGCACATTTTTACATCAACACATAATGAAATCTTCAACAATAAGCTTATTTATGAAAACTATGTATCAGATTCATGGGAAGGCAGTAAAGGGGGTGATGCTGAATTAATGTCAGTTGCAACAAATAACAATGAAGAGAGATTACAAAATCAACCATTATTGTCCTTTTTCCTAGCAGATGTGGATCAATAATCTTCAAAAATTGGTGAAGTTGTTATTGATATTCCTCAATAAACAATAGAGTATTGTTTTCTTGGATGGAAAGAATCTAGTTTCTTTTTCCAAGATCCAATGGTTATTTACATGGACTTGAAATGGAGTAGAAATCCTTCTATATTTTACCTTTTAAAGACATAATTTAGGAGTTATAAGTATGATCTTCATGCATGTTTGCTCATATATTTTTTAGATCTTCTCATTTCATTTGTTTTTAGAGATGGAATTTTGTTTCAGTTAGTTAACCAATTTCTTGAATGGTTGAATTGGAAATTTTCCTACTCTTAATAAGAGTTGTTTACTAGATTAGAGTAGGTTTATGTATATAAATAAGCTTTCCATGCAAGAATTTGGTTTGTAGTTATAGGTTTGTTTGCAATGTGCTTTCCATCTTGTATGTTTTAGTTTTCAATAAAAGAGCAGAGGTGTTCTGAAGGCATGAACATGGATACATATTGCAAATATAGAATGGACAAAGGCACTGGAACTACAAGTTCTTGGCAGCTCTCAGGGAGCATTCCATCCCCCATGGAGCCAGATGTTAGCACTCATATTTCTAACATCAAACTTATGTAACATTTTACCATTTTTTGACGAGTTTCGATGCAGAAGTTTGATAGTAGCTCCACTGGGTCCAATGTGATTAAAATTTTGGTTTATGGCTTTAAAATATCTCGGGCTATATGTAGGCTTTACATTTTTATAAAAAAAATTGGGCCTTTAAGGCCATTTTCCAATTTGAATATAAGAAACAATATCCAAGGGTCAAAGCTACATCATATGCCAGGTTATGAAGCAACATTGAGTTCAATTCATTTATCAAGCACCCGAGTGCTAAGGCTAGTACTGAAGAAGTTTTTGTTCTCTTTCTAAAAATATTGGGTCCTACCATCCCAATCTTTAATTCCACATCACCATATTCAAATAAGCACAACAAACATATGCCCTTTATTGATGGATTCATGAGTAGTAGAGAATTTGTTGTAGCTTGCCTATTAATCATTGTTTAATGTTCAAACACTCTTTAATCTCTTTTCATAAAGGATTTTGTATGATGGATATTCAACCTTTTGTTATATCCTCCATTCTTGTACCCACCATTACATAAGCCTTTATCTGGTAGGTAGCTTGATTTCCTTTGATCTTTAGGATGCTATGAATCCATGCCCAATGGAATGTCTCTGCAAAAAATTTGTTTCCCTCTTTATTTTTCTTTCTTTTCGATCCACCAAGCATAAAACTAATTTAATTATTCATATTCTAATGGGTACTGAGCTTGTCCTTATAGAAATATAAGGGTAACTTTTAGTGCTAATATTAGTTTCATTTATCTTCACCAACAACCTCCTGGAATCTAGCAGTTTTAAGTTTTTGTTTGTTTGTCTACTGCCACGCCTCTCCAAGGCATAGGATCCTATGCATAAGCTAGGTGGCAAGTCATAGAGGGACTTTGGATGTAAATTTCTATTTAATGGGTGATGTAACTCCTAGATGAGGTTCGAGTGGATTTTTGAGAGACTCATATCTTTTTCTTTAGACTGTAAAGTTTCCATACTATGTATGTACATACTTTAGACTCTTGGATAATTGAAGATCAACTCCTTTTTCTACTATCACATGTTATATTCTTGTCTTTCTTTGATGTTTCTATTGATGGAGGATTTGTCTTTAGTACTTGTTCATGAATGAAATGAATGATCTACTATTTATTTACTGGTGCAAGTGTTGTCAAAGAACATTTTCTTATTGATTAGGAGGTTCCTTCTTGATAAGAATTCTACTGTATATGTCTCAGAAGTACCTGATGTAAATTGGTGCATACACTTCATATCTTTCTTCTCAGTTGTCCATCTTTTCATTTATGTTCTAAAGATTGGTCTGAGATTTTTGAAGCCTTGCTTGCTCGAGTATGTTTTGTGGAACTTTTTTGTTGATATTTTTAAACTGAGTATCTCATCCATTCATTACACTTCAACTAAAAAATTTATCTTTACAATACTACAAATTTATGATGGGTATTAGGCTTACACCTATAACAGTCTAGGTGTGACTTCTAGTGATAACAATTCAGTTGCATGGACTACACTGAATTCACCTAGGAGGTTTGAGAAGGGACCATAGTAGTTTGAGCATTAGTGTCAGTAGCTGACGAGTGTAACTTAATGGAAATTTTATCCATTTGATCAACTGACTAGTTGATAGATGCATGTGAAACAAAACTAACCACACCATCGACATGGGGTCATGGTTTGGGTTGATAGGTGAGGAGCATTTGGTATGATGTCATATAGAGTACCCGACTGAGAACAAATCAAGTCCAAATGTTGGGAACATAAAATGGCTTGCTCTTCGGTGGTGACCCCTACCATAGCTACATCCCTGGAAATGGGTAGTAAGACGGACTTGGTGAACCACTCCATAATGATCTTGTCCAAAATCTGAGTCTTAATCGTCCTACACCTCCAACGCCACTCATGTATATGATCGAATATGTGGGTGGAATTATTTTGACGCAACAAAGTCGAGAGCTCCGTTCCTATCTCGTACCAAATAGGCAGTTGGTAGTGCGTTAAAAACACTATGGATAGTTCATTGAAGCTTTTAAAAGAACCGTATTTCAGTTAAATGTACCATTTGGTGGTGGCTCTAGTCAGGGATATTTGAAAAATACACAGGCTCACATCATCATCCATTAACGAGTTGAATGAACACCATAAGTGGTATGTCATGATGTGTGTGGAGGGGTCCTCTCATGGATTTCCATCGAACTTTGGAATATCTAAAGGAATATTGGATGACATTTTCATCCATGAAGGGTCATGGGATATAGGTTCATTCATTAACTGTGACAAATCTGGTAAATATAACATTGCGAGGAAAGGAAACAATGAAAATGAATACTGGGAGGGAGGTGAAGTCTTTGTTGTCCTAGATGGACCTTGCGGTCCCCCTATATTGGTATTATTGGAGGGTTGGGGAGTTCCTAAAGAGTGATTTCCTACTTGGATGGTGGCACCACTAGGAGCATGGTTTCTCCCATAACCAAATATGCCCTCAGGGGGGTTCCCTTGGGGGTAAATGTAGACCCTCCAGGAAAAATATTCCCAAAGTTAGTCCTAGGGAAGAAACCCACGAGATCGGATGTGGACAAAAAAGGAATTCCTCCCAACTGTGAAAAATTATCCCCAAGCGATGTGCCCCTAGGGAAATGTGTGATATCCCAAGGAAAGTTAAAACCTCTAGTTTTACTACTACCCCCAGTATGACTAGGGATAGGCCCAAAACCACTAGGTATACTCCATCCAAAAGGTATACTTGCACCTGATGATATCGATCCTCTCATAGAATTGGAGGAGGTCGAAGGAGTCCCACTTCCCATGTTGAAACCAAAGCTCAACCCCCCACTGGAAATAATATGAAAGTGGGATTTGATGTAGAATGGATGGGAATAGGGATGCTAGGTATACTAATGGATGGATATGATGAAAGATATGATGTCCCCCATATTGAGGAACTGAAAGAAAAAGGTATGGATGGTGTAGGTCCAATGGAGCTAAGGGGTGGCAATGTGGAAATTACTGGGATGACCCCAGGGGAATTTCCCCTATCCTACTTGGGGATGGGCTCTTAGGCTCAACTACACTAGATGAAACACCATGTTTGGACATGGTGGGAGCATGAATAAACAAAGAGAAAGGCTCACTGTGAATTTCCCTTACTTGAACAAGTAAAGGAGTGTCTGGCTCAGTTAAAGGTGGATTGAAATTTGGTGGAGGATGTTCATCTACCACCTCTACTTCAATGAAATCGTTCTCGTCAAAAAAAATACAATACCCTTTGAATTCTTGATCCATGTGGATATCGGTGGCCACCCACCTTTTCCAACTGGCTCAAAACTGTTTTCTGACACTTTTGGTTATTTACTATTTTAGCAGTTTTTAACTTTCGGGGCCATTTTAAGTGCCTAAATGAAGGTTTTTTGGGATCAATATTCTCAATGATATATAAAGTCTCTAATTTATCCCCCTAAATGAATATCCTCAATGATACCTTTCCAACGAGCTATCGTGCACCCCAAATGGAGATTGTATGCCAAAGTTACGCCCCCGGGAAGTTGATACACCAAACTACCCAAAACGGTGTTCACAAAACTGTTGGATTTTCATATTTCGGGGTTAGGGTTTTGTATTTTATTTATGATAAAAAGGCCTTTAGAGCCTCATTGTAAAATCATATTCTTGTGAATGCGAGTAGAGGACACATATCTTCTCACAGATAAGTTGCCACCATTCTAGCAAGTCTTTCACTTTGTATTTTTACAGTCTTTGTACATTTTCGCTCATTAATAGAAAATTGTGTATTACCGTATCTCTGTGTTTATGGTTTCATTTATGATACAATTATATTATATTATTGGATATCAGAGATATCTCTGTACATTGCTTTATTATATCTCCGCTCTCATTTCATGCCAAAAATAATCCCGATCAGTCTTTGTCACTTATGTCGCATCGCTTTAGAGACGGTTTCACCTCTGTAATAGGCTCAAGTACTTGTAATCAATGGGACCAATGCGGTAATTCAACCATGGTGAATAAAATGTGTTATTAACAAACACCAACCAAGCAATGCAAGAATGATGATGCAATTTTGTTCTTTTCAATGAAATCTAGATACGTGAGGGAAATAGACGTTTCTTTTCCAAGTTCAGAAATAATTCCTCACACACACCAAGCAACCAATCAAGAAAACCATATCTTAAACCAACCAACGATTCTAATTCACTTGAATACTAATGCTTCAAAACAAAATCTAGCATGCAACCAATGTTTTTGTCTTTTTGAGGTTTTTCCCAATTTGCAATGCAAACAATACTTGATCTAAATAAGAAAGACAAATGCAACATGAAACCAAAAAAAAATATCAAGCAAAAGGACTATAGTATATTAGGAATGAGGCTAGATCATCCTATTCTAATGTCACTACATGGATAACACTCAAAAAATTTCCTACAAGGGAAGATCTAGTGGTGAACAAAGGTCATACAAGAAAAAATTAAACAATCAATTATTTAAAAAACTAGATCTCTTCAAATCTATTTGATTCTTAGCCCAAATTCACCGGAATTCTCATAAAGAGAGGGAAACTATCCAAGAAATGAAAAATAATCCACACACATGCACTCAAGTAAAATTTTAAAATCAATTTACGTGACAACCAAATATTTAATTAGAGATCAAGCCATGTAATAAAATATCACTGTAGAACACTTTAGATCAGAGGGAAGACCTACAACCAAAGGCTAGGGTTTGGATTTGTAAAATTGCAGTTTTTATAGGGCCTCACGAGACATAGGCTTGTCAACAGGTGAGGGGTCCTCGCAAGACAATTATGGAGCAACAAGCGAGGGCATGCAAAATTTTCCTTTTTGGAAGAGATCAATCTATTTCAAATCTTCCAGATATATATTAAACCTATCAAATCTACCATATCTAGAACCTGGGATGAATGAAAAGGAATAATACTCAAATGAAAATAAAAAAAACAGAGGAAGTAGTAGGAAAATAGATTGAACTAGAGAATAATTCCTCCCCAATATGGTCGCCAATCTGTTATGGGATTTTTCCTCATAGGGATCTAACTGAGTAATCAATAAGATCTTCTAGGACTGGCCTAATGATCCTAGATAAGAATGGGATATATTTCTTATGGTTCTCTTAGAAACAAGCAATAAGATCATTACACAAGGAGAAGGGAGAACAACATACCTTTTCCTGAAGGTTGTCCTTAGTGTATTCCTAGCCGCTACAGTCTTGAAGTTCCATCTCTAGTTTCTACAACCTTCTTCCTGCACACAAAAGACAAAACAATACCATTCTACTTCTCTTTCTAGTGTCAGAATCCTAGATCTATATTGGATCTAACCCGATCTATAACAATATAAACCAGATCTAAATATTTATGCATAAATAAAAAACATTCATGAGGGAAAAATGAATGATCTATTAATGAAACATAGAGAATGCATATCAATTCATACCTCAACTTGATGAAGATGCATCCTTATTTAGCCTCCTTTCTCCTTGCCTCTCTTTGCAGCTCCTCGGTTAGGCTAGGCTCACTAAATTTTGGTTGTGATGATGGATACCTCTGCAGTTGGAAAGCATAACAATACTTTGAATTCCTCCCTCTTCTTTCCCAAGGTTTGGCTTTGTTATATAGATCTTGGAGGAGGCTTGGGAGAGGCTTATAGATATTCTAGAGACCACTAGAGACTCTAATGATGTGAGTTCTTAGGCCCTCGAAACTAAGATCCAAATCATCCCTCACCTATCACCTCGTAACTCCTCGATTCTAGGAGTTTGATAGTGACTCGCTTGTTGAGCCACTAGTGAACAATGAGGGCCTTTCTTGTTGTCTACTAGGTGTCTCACGAGGATGCCTAACAATGCTCCAAAAGAGGTCAAACCTTAGTCAAAAAATTGTATTTTGGCTTCTTGTCCTTTGAAGGATTCCTCTCTGGCCTATAGTGTGGAAATGAAGTCTATAACACTTAGTCATAACTACAGTCACGGGGGAAAATAATGTGTAACAAAAAATCAGGTGAAGGCCCTAATTTTTTTATTATATATATATATATATATATGGGTGCATGCTAAGGAATTTTTATGGGGGATAATTTTGCCTCTAAGTGGCTAAATTTAACTTAGATATCTGATTCACATGTTTTTAAGATGGTTCATTATATTCACGAGTTTGCGAGGTCAAAAATCCGAAAAATTGACTACGTGATGTAAATTTTTCAAGTTTTCGATATAGTGTGTATTGACAAAGAAAGAATATCTTTTGTCGAGATGAAGGACGATATTCTCAAGTCCTAAAAACATTGGCGAGGGAAGATAATATTGCACTGAAACATTGATGAAGAAAGAAAAACTTGCATTGAAATGTTGATGAGCAAAGCAAATCTCGCTCTAAAACATCGATGAAGAAAGAAAATCTTGTGCCGAAATGTCAACGAGGAAATAAAATCTTGCGTCAGAACATCAACAAGGAGAAAATATCTTTGATTTCCAATAAAAGAGTGTAATTGTGAGGGATAAATATGTTTTGTTTCCGATAAAGGTCATGCATTGGAGAGGGAGAAAGATCTTTCATCATCGATAAAGGAGTGTATTGATGAATGAGAAAGATATTTCATCGTCGATAGAGTGTGTCAGTAGGGAGGAATACCTTTCATTGCTGATATAGGGAGATAGAAAAGAATAAAAGAGAGAAGAAAATAAATAATAAAAGTAGATAAGAGAAGAGAAAGAGAGAAGAAGAGGAGGAAAGGGAAGGAAAAATAGACAATTTTACAAAAGAATCATGGAGCCAAAATATTGTTTTGGCCATAACAAGAGCAATTTAACTTGAAATAAAATCAAATTTAAGGGGTATTTCTGCGGTGACGAGGGATACAAGAATGTTGGTGAGGGCCACTAGTTAATTATGTTTCAATTTTCCAAAAAATCCACATTAGTGGGTTTTGAAGATAAAGATCATGCTTGGTGACCAGGACCCAAATTAAGGTGAAATTTTCAAAGATATCTCAAAACGAAGGCATGAATATACCCATTTGTGATTCTGGAAAAATTCAAAAGGATTTGGATTGGGATGTCGAAAAAGGGAAAATCCACTGTTCCTAGGCACTTTTTGGAGATTTATGAAATCTTTAGAGGGGGGAAAGGGACCCCATGTTATCAATCTAGAAAATTTTATTTAGTTTACATTTTACCTACTCATCAATTCATAAAAAAAAATCTATACGATCTTTTTTCCAGTTTTTCTTCGTTGGGAGATAGTCATTTTCTGCCAAAAATTCTAAGTCTGAAGAAAAAGTAAAAGGACAAAATTGCCAAATCTAGATTCATGCATAAGTTGGATGGAGTATATAAATTTGAGAGTTGTGTATTCAAAATAAAGAATACTATCAACTCTCGATATAAAAAAAAATTGGTTCTCACCATATTTTCTTCTACAAGAGGAAGAAGTTAGCCCTTGATATTTTTGGTATGAGTGAAAGAAGTGCTAAAAGGGGTGAAATTGTTGATTTTGGAAAGTCATAATTTTCATCTCATAAATAAAATTGAGACATAAAAACAACCACCAGAAATATAATTCCAAAGGGAATATGTTTGAAATATCATAATTTTTTATTAATTTATTAGGTTCTTTGAAAAATCAAGGCAAAATGGGTCTGTATCTTAATTAATGACAATTCTACAATATGCTTAACTCTAACAAATAATTGTTGCATTCACATTTCTTGTTGAATTAGAGGTACATGAAAACATATCTAGTTCCTATATGAGGACTAGAGATATGGAGTATGCACAGGGATCTTACAACCATGAGGAGGAAGTTAGAGGTTTACATGTCAACATGGGAAATACAAAGACATAGTCCAATTGGAATAGAAGCAGGGTAGACCCAATGGAGCCGATTGAGACTATGATAAGTTTGCATAAATATGTGTAGATCTATAGAGTAGACATGTAAGGATGATGATAGCTCAGGATGATCTTCTACAAATTCTAAATATTCTATAGAGGCAAGTTAATAAATATTCTAGCACAAAATAATCAGCTAGTACAAGAAAAATAGCAATATCTAGATCTCATTATAGGAGGGATGACCATGGTGTATCTAGAAATCAAGGAGTGTTAGTAGACATCATCACCATTTACCAGGACACTCTATGAGAATAGAACATGCATGTTTAGGGTCAGAAATTAGCCCAAGTGTGTCCCATGTCAAAAATCAAAGGAGGACACTTGATTCGGATATTTTGTAAGGAGAGCTCAGGAAGCACAAGCCACCATAATTTGATGGAGATCATAGGAAAGGAGAAGATGTTAAAGCCTAGTTGTTGGACATGAAAAAATATTTTGAGTTGCATGATTACTCATAAAACATGGAGGCAAGGGTTTCCATATATCACCTTTAGTGAAAGGTTTCCATATGGTGGGACCAATTGAAAAAGGTCAAGCATACTGATGAAAATATAATTTCCAAGTGGTAGTTCAAGAGATATTTCCAACAATAGTACATGTCAGCGCATTATTATGGAAACAAGATGTAAGAATTCTTTGATCTCAAGCTAGAAAATATGACTATCGAGGAGTATGAGAAGAAGTTCTTGGAGATTCTAAGGTATGTGGATTTCATCAGGGACAACAAGGTAAAATATTAGAGGTTCCTGAATTATTTTCCAACATTTTCCAAATATAAAATCGAGTTCAATAATCCTAGAACTTTGGAAGAAGCCATTAGGAAGGCTAAGTATTTATATGAAAAAAAAGGAAGGCCACATTTCCAAAAGGATTGGGATGGTAAGAAGAGAGGTAAGGTGGATCAAAGAAAGAAGGGATTCAAGCCACCTTTAATTATAAACAAATTTTGAGCATGTCAACAAGGGAAACAAATACAAGGTGAACATAGAATGACAAATTCCCCAGGAAAGAGGTCAAGACAACATTTCAAAAATTGTTGGGAATGTGAAGGAGACCACTTGTACAAGGATTTTCCTCACAAGGGAGATAGGAAGAGGACCATTCATAACATTGAGAAATATTATACAATGGATGACATGTCCAGGAGCATTCCAAGGATTTATGTAGCCTTAGAAAAAAGACAAGCAAAATAGCAATTTCACAGGATTGAGGTAGAAGGTAAGATTGATAATCAATCCATAGATATTTTGAATCATTATGGAGGTAGTCATTTCTATATAGATCCAAAAATATTTGAAAGGTTTAAATTGAATAGATGTAAACATGTAGAGTCTTTGTTGGTTCAACTAGCCACTTGAACTAAGAGGAAAATCAATGAACTTGTCAAGGATTTCCTAGTAAGCATGAATGGATATAGCACTAAAGAATATTTGAAAATCATACCACTTGGGTCATATGATTGATTAATTGGCATGGATTGGTTGGACAATAATCACGTCGACCTAGATTTCTACAAAAGGATTTCACATTCCATGATGAGGAAGGGAATTCAAGGACGGTGCAATGTATTTCAAGACCCGTATTTTTCAGAGATATTTTAGAATTGCAAATGGAAATAATTTTTAGGAAAGGATTCCATATATATGTATCTCATATGGAAGAGTGAAAAAATGATAAGAAGACAAGTCTTAAATATTGTCTAGTTTAGAAGGAATATGAAGATGTATTTGTGGAGTTTACAAATTTCCACTTAAAAGAGATATTGACTTTTCCACTAACTTAAAGTATGGATTTTCCACAATTTCCAAAACACCCTATAGAATGAGCACACCAAAGCTTATGGAGTTGCAGATGTAGCTAGAAGAATTGTTGAAGAAAGGGTACATATGCCCAAGTGTCTCACCTTGAGCTTCCCAGATGCTTTTATAAAGAAAAAGGATGGAACTCTGAGGTTGTGTATTGAATTCAAACAACTTAATAAGGTTAGAGTAAAGAACATGTACCCTCTACTGTGAATTGATGACATTTTTTGTTGAGTTACATAATTGACATCTTTTGACACCCTTTTCCCCTTATTTTTAATCCCTTTTCCACCCTTTTTGACATTTCTAACCTTGTATTAAGTCCATTTAGATTTTTTATGTGAGATTAATTTGAAGTTATTTTCCAACTCATTTGTTTTAGTATTTTGTGTGAATTTATGAATAAATATTATAAAATAATGGTTGTAACCACATGAAAAACTTGTGGATATGCATTTAATATTTTTTATTTCAATTTTAAATCAATTTTATGTATAAATATTAGTGCCTCCTTCATTCTAAAGGAGGACTCTTGGAGTATATGTCCAAATTATGATGGAATAAAATACAACTTCTTGAGACTATGTTTCACATATATTGTAATTTTATAGTTTTATGTGTAGCATGTCTTAATTTAATTTTATGATGTTATAGTGTATTTTTCTGCCTTGGTTATTTGGAGACTGGGCTCATTCCATGAAAACATGGTGGTATTTTGTTTTATTTTACTTTATGCAATTAGATTTCATGATTTTCTTTACATTGATGCAAGTGTGTTTCCTTTTCCGCAATGATTTTTTTCTCTCATAAATTAATTGTGTTTAAAGAATGATGATTCATGAAAAAATATGCACTTAAATCATGTCAAAATATAACTTGGTGACATTAGGTTCATAGTAGCATGATCGATGTTGAATTACATGGCCATTGCAAATAATTATTAAGTTAGCTAGTTTCTTTGCTTTCTAGCTTTTTTTTAGTTTCATTTTGTATTTATAAACAAAGCACTCATTATTTGAGCTATGTTGGAAATGATTAAAACATAATACTATTACACAAAGTATTCAATCAAGGAATTGAACACAAGACTGTAATCTGAGCTTCTAGAATCATAATAATAATTAGACAATGGTTAAGAACTAGTTATCTTTGTGTAAATCAAATTTTCAATTCAATTAGTTCTTTCATTTAAAAAACATAATTTATTCATATTTGTTTCTTAAATAGGATAGTTTTAAGCTAATATTACTTGATACTAGAAATGATCCAATTTTGCACATATTGTGTTAGCATTTCACAAGTTTGTGTATGTTAAGTACCTATACCAGATCTGCAAATATACTTCAGAAATAACCAAGAATAAACCATAAAACATTCACCATAACATGAACACAATAATATAGAGAAAACCCTTGAGGTAGGGTAACACCATATATTAATCCTTATGGAAGGATAAAACTCCTTAAGCAATCCTTTCTTGTACAATCACAATATTCTTCACTATGTTTCATTACATTGCTTACACTTCTTTATATAGCTCTCCCTATCTCCTAGGAACCTTCTAAAGAGCCTTCTCACATTTATTACATCCAACTACCATAGTGGGATTTTATTAATATAGTGGACCTAGTCCACCTTACATTGAATGACCACATTCCCATTCATTAAATGAATTCCACTAATAATACATAACTACATTCCCATTGGGTACCTCCCTAGGTACCCCATATTACCTCCCTAGCTATACTACAACGTACTCCTTGATTGATAATTAAATGTAACAATATTTAGACATATAAATCTATTGATATTTTTGGCATCGTTGTTGGGGAAATTCTAAAAGAATGGGGAAAATTGAAGTATATTATTTTGGCAAATAAATTGTTCTTTTTACATAGTCTAGAAAACACTTCAAACACAGATAAATAGAGACGGTAAGACGAGAGGTAAGAACCCATGCATTCACTATGGTGAGTCTCTATTCAATAAATTCAAATCATGATAGCTTAAGTATGCATCAATAACTTTAGGGATAATAAGACAATTTTCTTGAACTACTCTTATCATTCCCAGTTGTGGTGCAATAAGAACCACTCCATCCACTAACCCATAGGTAGTTAGAACTATAGAAGAAGGGATGCATTTGAAGGTGTAATAAAATGAAGGATAAAGGTGGTTCTAAAAAGAACAATTAAACAATTCAAGGTAAGATATGCAAATTACAAGTTCAAATTTCAATAATAAAGTGATGATGTAAAACTGTTATAAGTTGCTCCAATTTTTTTTTGTAGTCCATGCAATTGAGGAAAGCATCCAAGAGAGAGAATACATTGGAACACACATCAAGACACACATAATCCCAAGAAAGAAGGAGATAAATGTTTGGAAGGAATTCCATTCCAAGTTTGTATTCCATCTTTAGGGTTATTTATATATAAGAAGGATAGTTGAGGAAGTTATACCTGCTCCAACTACTCCTTAGTTAAGTATCTTTATCTTTTATTACACATAGCATTTGGTTTACATTAGACTTAGGATAATGTCTAATAATACATATGCATGATTAAAATTAGGGCCTAAAAGGTCCCCTCAACATCTCCCCATCACTCAAATCCTTTCTCGTCCTGAGCAAGTGTGCATATAGCTAACAACCTATTACTCTTTGGCCTTTTTCTTCAATATGGTAGATGCGTGTACGATCATTGAGTTTCATAGCACTTTTCTCCCACCCAAAAATGGTCCTCTTGATCCTATTTCCACACTTTTCTCTAGTGAGTTCGGAGTGGTGAGTGGCTTGTCCTTGGTGGCTTGTCCTGGGATCATCTTGCACCTGCACACACCCTATGGTGGAATATCATACTTCGTCCAACCTACCATTTCTATGCAACTTTTCTACCAAGGGAGTCCATCAATTTAATTTTTCTTATGTAATCATCTCTTCGTTTAAGCTTTCATGTGTGTGTCTCATTATCTGATGTCTCTTTCTTGAATTCCTTTAACAACTGCTAACACACTCATCATCTGTGCTCAATCTTATACTGCTTTACTTTGCTCCGTTTCTCGTTAACCTTGTCTTCATGCTGCTCTTTAATATGATTTTGTTGCTGTATATAAATATATGGATTCTTATAACTGATATTACATGAAAGATACTGATCTTATTGGGATCGCCTGCCTTCAAAGAAGACGCATGTTTAACCCCCTCCTTTCATTTTGAAAAGGATATGATGGACAATATATGTTTTTACTTTTCGACAAACAAACTTGACTAGGTATGGGTCAGATTTACTGACTCCATTACGGGTCGACTCGACTTGATTACAGATTTAACTTGACTTGACTATCCTTCATGTGCTAGTCGGTCGGTTCTTCATCAACATCGACTCAATATTTTTTTAGTTTAGTTTCAAACTTTGACCGTTAGAGGAAAAATTCGAAGAGTATGTATTCCAATCGATTAAAGGTTTTATCCATGAAATCATAATTATCATGATCATCATTCGACACACCACCAAATATCCAGTCGGCTCCCTCGACTTCCATTCATTTGATCGACTTATGTTGTTCATCATCCTTTTATTGACATTGTCCACTACAAGCATTGTTGTAAGTACAATTGTCTAGTTGACTAGCATGTATACAATTGCTTGACCATGCCTTTGAATGATTCCATGAGAATTTGATGGAGAAAACCAATGCTTTCATCTTTCAAATCCATCCTTCCAAGTATTGGGAAACTAGCATTCGACATTATCGTCGGGTACTTCCACAGGTCCATTTCTTTTCCTTCATATGTATCTATGTTAATTTCTCGTGCTTTGGAAGCAAATTTAAATGGAAGAGAAGGCCAACAAATGACACAATCTAGGATATTCCAAATAGATGTAGCAATAATTAAAACGATTCCGATTGTGAGAAGTTCAACCTCGAGCTCCACGGAAATTCCAGGCCTGTAATCTAACGGTGTGAACCAATAAATGCTTTAGAGCTGCGGTGATTCGAAATCCAAACTACCTTAAAATACAATGGAAAATGTAATTCTTGCCTCAGGAAGGAGGATTACATAGACTGAAACATCGAAGTTTGAATCTTCAAAAACTTGATAATTTTTATTCAAAAGATGGTCCTTCAGGCCTCCAAAACAGAACCCTTTACATCTAATACTTCATCAGGGTTTATACATTTAGTTCAGAACAAAAAAGTGGTTATTTGATCATATTTCTCAGTATTTAGATTACAAAAGGATATCCGATCCACAAAAATAGGAAACAGTTGGAAGATTAGAGGGATGTCCATAAGATTTCATCATTTTGTAGGAAATATCAAGATCTGTGTACTTTTCATACGTAGGTGGATTCAGAAAAAATTCTTTGATTAACTAGAGTAAATGAAAATCATCCATTAGAAAATATACAATGACTCGACCTCTTAATTTATCATACATCCCTTGAAATTTTGAATCGTTTTCTCTGGCTATGAACACATTTTTTTGTATTCTTCAAATGACAATAACTTCCCTTTGTCAGTCCAAGATGAAGGTAGTCCCATCTGCAACAAATTTATTTTAGTAAAAATTATTTCAGCTTCCATGACCATTTTTGTACCTTTTGTTTTGAGTACTTCACTCGAATTTGAATTTAGGAACCTAATGACTTGGGTAGAAACCTTATGTCTTGATCCCAATTCAAAAAATACTTTCTTCAAAACCTCAACAATCTGATATGTTAATTAAATTTCATCATCAATAATTTTGAAGAGATCCCAAATTTTAGTGACCTCGTTTATGATTTAATGCTAGATGACATGTCTAGCCCCTATCAAATATGGCTTCCCACATAGCTTATCACTCAATTGATCTATCTCCTTTTGCATTTTAGTTTTCAATTTTTTATATTCTGCAACAATTTTATCTTTATGCTTGATTTCTTCATTTTGATCTGAGATTGTTTTCTTTAGTTTTTCTATTTCCACACCCTTCATATTTAGATCTATCAATTCTTTTTTCAATCCATCTATTGGGTCTACTGATTTGGATGCTTTTGAAGAAGATGATCATTTTTTTAATATTTTGATTTGATTTGCATACAATTCAATTTGTTCTCCCATCTGCACCATTTTTCTTAGGAGTTTCTCTTTTTCATCCTGAATAGCTTGTAGTTTAGGAGTTTGTACATGTTCAATTCTTGAGATATTTAACTTTTTCTTCAACACGTGTATTTCCCTATCTTTTGTATTTATTAATGCTTGTATAGATACTTCTTCTCTTGGATTGGCTCCCAGTTATGTTATCCAATTTTCTAATTCCTCTATCCTTTTATTCCTTGATCTATTTCCCAATTTTTCATTTTTTAGTTGAGTTCTGAGTTTTTCATTCAAGGCTTGAAGCTTTTTAATTCCAAGGTTTTCCATTAGAGCATCTCTCTTCATCATTTCTCCAACTTTCATGTGCAAATAAATTTTTTCCAATAGGTGTATTGCATGCATATCAATGAAAACATTTTTCACTTGCTTTAGCTCTTTTTGTTCCATAAAAAGTATGTTTAGTTTCCCTTCTTCATAATCCACACCTGATATCATCCTGGCTTGAGATGCAACATACATGCTGAAGTCAGTAAAATTTCATTTGTTTATGTGGTCAATATTGAATCCATATATTTTTCATGACGCTACTATTACAACATCATACCTGTTGTAACCCTTGAGATGTTTCTGGCTAGAAAACTATGCCAATGAATCAATTTAATTAATTGAGTTTTTTTTGGTTAGTATGTCTTAGAACATAGTGTTTTGCTGCCTTGTTTGAGCA
The DNA here is from genome assembly GCA_009831015.1 of Picea engelmannii. Taxonomy (NCBI): domain Eukaryota; kingdom Viridiplantae; phylum Streptophyta; class Pinopsida; order Pinales; family Pinaceae; genus Picea; species Picea engelmannii. The sequence continues at coordinate 706,871 of ML777015.1, read as the reverse complement.
TGTTTTATCTGTTTTAGAATATCTGATAGATAAAGATTAGAAGACAAAGTTTCTTTGTTTCATTCACCTTTAAATTTGTCAAGATGATGGTAGAGGAAATAAGAAGAAACAAAACTGAATAACGAAATAGTGTATCTATGATAAATACTATTTAACTTTCATATAGAAGAAATGATAATTAAATTTGTATCTAAACTAGAGTAAAATTTGAATAGAAAAGAATATTTCGTTTCGGTTAAAAAATGAATAATAACATTCAAGAACATGTATTCTTTAATACTTATATAAAATTGAAGAAATCTATGACCTTTAAATATACCTTTGTAGTAAATGATGGTAGTAGTTGTACTAAATCATCACATTCATGGAAATAGACACATTTAAGAGGAAATTTAAGGATGTGAAAATAACATAGAAAAGAGGATTACATAGACTGAAACATCGAAGTTTGAATCTTCGAAAACTTGATAAGTTTTATTCAAAAGATAGTCCTTCAGGCCTTCAAAACATAACCCTTTACAAAGAATATTTCATCAGGATTTATAAGTTTAGGTCAGAACACAAAAGTGGTTGTTTGATCATATTTCTCAGTATTTAGATTACAAAAATATCTCCGACCCACAAAAATAGGAAACAATTGGAATATTGGATAACTATCTCGAATTTCTTTGATGACCCATCCAACTATCAAATGGAAAAAAAGCTTCCAAGTGTCACTTGAAGGATATCCATAAGATTTCATTATTCCGTAGGAAATATCAATATCTATGTACTTTTCATACGTAGGTGGATTCCTAAACAATTCTTTAATTAACTCGAGTAAATGAAAATCATCCATTAGTAAATATGCAATGACTTGACCTCTTAATTTATTAGACATCCCTTGAAATTTTGAATCGTTTTCTCTGGATATGAATTTTTTTTGTGTGTTCTTCAAATGACAATAAATTCCCTTTATCGGTCCAAGATGAAGGTAGTCCCATATTTATCAATTTCTCAAATTTGGTGGTGAAGAAATCAACATCTCTCTTCATATTGGTGCATTTATCTTTAGTTGTTTGCAACAAATTTCTTTGAGTAAAAATTATTTCAACTTCCATGACCATTTTTGTCTTGTCTTGAATGCCTTTTCTTTTGAGTACTTCACTGTAATTTGAATTTAGGAACCTAATGACTTGGGTAGAAACCTTAGGTCTTGATCCCAATTCAACAAATACTTTCTTCAAAACTTCATCAATCTGATTTGTTAATTGAATTTCATCATCAGTAATTTTGAAGAAATCTTAGAGCTTAGTGAGCTCATTTATGATTTTATCATAGATGGAATGTCTAATCCGTATCAAATATGGCTTCCCAGATAGCTTATCACTCAATTGATCTATCTCCTTTTGCATTTTGGTTTTCAATTTTTGATATTTTGCAATAGTTTTATCTTTATCCTTGATTTCTTCTTTTTTATCTGAGATTGTTTACTTCATTTTTTCTATTTCCACACCCTTCAGATTTATATTTGCCAATGTTTTTTTCAATCTCACTATTGTGTCTACTGATTTGGATGCTTTTGAAGAAGATGATCAATTTTTTAATATTCTGATTTGACTTTCATAAAATTCAATTTGTTCTTCCATCTGCACCATTTTTCTTAGGAGTTTCTGTTTTTCATCCTGAATAGATTGTAGTTTGGGAGTCTGTACATGTTCAATGCCTGGGACATTTATCCTTTTCTTCAACACTTGGATTTACCTATCTTTTGTATTTATTAATGCTTGTATATATGCTTCATCTCTTGGATTGGCTCCCAGTTCTGTTATCCAAGTTTCTAATTCCACTATCCTTTTAGTCCTTGATCTATTTCCCAATTTTTCATTTTTTAGTTGAGTTCTGAGTTTTTCATTCAAGACCTGAAGCTTTTTAATTCCAAGGTTTTCCATTAGAGCATATTTCTTTATCATTTCTCCAGTTTTCCTGTGCAAATCAAATTTGTCCAATGGGTGTGTTGCATGCATATCAAATGAAACATTTTTCACTTTATTTAGCTCTTTTTGTTCCATAAAAACTATGTTTAGTTTCCCTTCTTCATAATCCACAACTGATATCATCCTGGCTTGAGATGCAACATGTTAAAAAATATTAGGAGTAATATTATTCTTAATCTTTGCACCTGCTTGTCTTATTTACATAATCAATCAATAGTCAATGATTCAATTTCTCTTTGTTCTCATATATTTTTAGACATTGTTGAAGTTGTTATTTCTATTGTCATTATAGTACCTCTGTTTATTGGTGTCATTTCATTATGTCAATCTTGATCTTCTTCTTCATCCATTGTATCCAATTTCTTCCTTTTAATCGATCCATCTTCTTCTGTCTTTGAATATTTTGAAGTTGACTTTAGACTCCTCCTTTTATATTTCTCGTCGAATTATTTAGGTGTTTGCATGAATGGAGACTTCACCTGTTGGTTTGATGTCTTACCATGAATTTGTAGATGATTCTGCACATCCTGCCAACTGTCCTATTTGCCAACAACTCCAATTCATCTTTTTGTCGGTGTTGATAAGGAGCTTTCCCATGTGAGGTATTTTTTGAATAAATTACACCAGAAGGGTCATAATTCCATGGTTCTCCTTGTTGAAAACCCATAGATGAAAGACACTTTGTTGTAATCTGTAGTGTTGCCTTGTTGTTAACAATAAAAGGACCTACCTCCTTTTTCAATCTAAAAGTTATGGTATGTTTCTTAGGCACAAAATGAACCTCTTTTGTGTTTAACCTTTGCTTGATATATTCAAGTGAAAAAATCCCAGGAGTTAAGAAAACAGGTAACAAGAAAGGAAAAAGTTTGAAACCATAAAATCTTATTTTAGTGCGATGCTAAAAAATATGCTAGTCTCCTACTCTCATGTCTAGACTCAACTATAAGAGTTTTTTACACTTGGGAAAGATTATAGGGGGATTTTTGTTGAATATTATTTGGTAATATTTGGCCATGAATTGGTTAATATAGTGAGGAAATCCAACATTTAGAGGTTTCTTCGTAATGACATGAGTATATTTGATGAATGAATTAGGTGTTATCTCCAAAAAATTACTCAGACAAATACAGACAATGGATGAAAAACCCAACACAACATACTACCAATAATTATGGAAGGATCACATTCAATTTGCCAAGATACCCACCAAAATATATAAAATGGTTATGAAGTTCTACGTGTATTCAATAAAGGAAGCACGTGCACATCTGCGTGGGCTAACATGACAAACAATGGGCACAATGCAAGAACTGTGCAACTAACAGTTGGAAATCCTACGCAGATGTATAAATAAAGCATTGATGATTGTGGTTAGGCCTAAACCACTTTTGGGATGGAGTGGATCTCCCACATACCCAAAATATCCCCAAAATGCTTCCTTGGGATCACTGAAAGGAATGGGAGGTACCTTCAAAGACCTCCCATTCACACTTGTAACTAGTTGAGAAATATCTTGCCATCCTCCTAAAAATAGAGGATCATTGTATGCAAAAAAAAAGAAGAATCCATAGCATTGTTATGATGTTCATAATTCTCTTGGAGAAAGCCATCTTTACCTTGAGCCATACATTTGAGCAAGTGTAGCATTGAGAAATATTTACACCTCTTGTGAAGCTAACCCTTGGGTATTTTCCACCATTGTAGACTCACCATTAGAAAGTGATAGCTCTATTTTTTGAGGGATCAAAGAGCCCTGTCTTAGGAGGAATAGGGGATTCATTTTCCCATATTTCTCCTCTTTCCACACTCAATTAGAAGATATAGTTATATTGGGTAACCATTCACTACTACATATTGAAAAATTTGCGATGACCACTTGCGACGAAAGTACTCTTTCATCGCAACATACAAGTGAAAAAGTTCTTTTTTTCTAAATCTACCCCATGTTCGTCACAATATCGACGCCTATAGTTTGATTGAACTGTAATGGTCATTGTTTTCATCGAATATGCGACGAAGGCTTCTATTGATGCGTCGGTTTAACTATAAAAGTTGTTGTCGCAATTTAGACGAAAAGTTGGTTTGAGATTGTTTACCTATATCGTCGCTTGTGTGACGTTTGATCAAGTTCGTCGCAAATGCCACGTCACCTAAACCAATGTTTCAGAGACTCCAAATTCATTGCCATGTCAACGAAATAAAATCACATAATCATCGAAACAACCATCGCAAAATGGGCCAAATATGCTAATGATTTCATGTGTTCAATTTCATGCATCACTTATTTATGTTAGTTTAGTTTGATTCTTATTATTATTTGCTATTTGCTACATTTGTATCTTGTTTTCTAACTTGTAGGTCCACTAACTTGCTAAACATATTTCTTTTCTTCCTTGTTAGATTACCAAGTAGTTAAGAGTCTCTTTTGCTCACTCTCGTGACAAAAGACCTCAAATAGTTTGGAGACCATACTAGGGATTAGAATCACAATTCCTTCTCAAGTAGGCTTCTATATTTGTTCCTCTCACATTTTATTGTTTGCAGGACCAAGAACCGGCCTAGCCACACCCTCAGACAACATAATTTATCTTTTGTTTGAGAGATAACGGTCAAAATTTTCATCCCACCAATTCCATGCGTGTGTGCAGTTTTTGGTTGAACAGACGTGCAATCCACGTAGTCCCACTCTCTATCATAACTCTCTCAATGCACACTCTATGATTTGTGCGTGACTATTCTCTTTTTAGTTGCACAATGTTCTCTTTTTTCGAAATTGTAAGGCTTGAGAAGCCCATTTCCACCAAGTCGGTTATATTTTATTTATGCACTGTTGTAAAATCCATCAATAACAAGATTGAGATTTAATCTTTCATAGATAGCTTATACCACACATAGACATTTAGGGAGGATAAAAATAATCTTTGCATCTCTTACCTCCTTATTTTCCATATGGATGGCATAAATTTTACCATGTGAATTTCAATAGTTTCTTTTCTTTTACAAACTCACCACATTAAGTCATGACTATAAAATTATTTAGGGGATCTTGGATTATGCTCTTTCCTCACACCATAGTGTGATCATGGAAATAAATAAAAAAGAGATTTCCTAGATAATTCTTGATCTCCCTTTATAAAATCATTCTCTAGCAGAGGCCAATACCTCTTAGCTTATTTTGAAACATAATCTAAAAATATTTGTAAGGGCCCACACATGCCCACATGTGCAATCTTAGGATTGTTTCAAATTTATAGAGTAAATCACTTAGGAAGCTTAAAGCATTGTAAGGGCCCACACATGCCCAAATTTTCACAACCTAGGAATAATTTCAAAGCTTTCTTATATTAAAAAACATTCTAGGGAGATTAAAGCTCATAATTAAGGACTCACATGTCCACCATGATAGTTTCTTATGGATTTGTCAATTTCTACAAGGATTATTTGTGAAATCTAGTAAGTTAGAGGTAAGCAAGCATTGCAAAGGACCAAGTGATGTCCACATGCCAAAATTTTCTCACTTAACTTATTAAAAATTCATCACTCACTATCACTTCTTGAACACATCATCACATATTCAAGAGGTGTTTTTTCAGATACTTGAAACCATAGTATGCTCTTCTCCTCTTGCCCATAAGAGATCTGGGAGAATTAGAAGGGATTCACTTGTTTGATAAATTCTTTTTCTCACACCACTCTTAAATAAACAAAGTTGGCCCATGACCCCAACTTCACAACCCACCTTCAAAATCTAAAAGAAACCATAATCAACCCATTTTTGATCTCCACAAGAGGAACACAAAATAATCTGGTAGTCTAAGTTACGATTTTGGGTATAGGCATCCAAATAACTCCCCATCATCAGTTTTTCATTGAAACTTAGAAATTTTGTTAAGAACCAAACATCAATATAGCATAGAAAAACCTCAGGAAAAGTAATCAACGCCTTGAAAAGGAGATAATTTTAGATAATAAGCCTCTTCGAGGGGGCAACCTCCTTTTACCCCACTTAAATGTTCAAGTACAAGATGATTGAAAATGAAAATGTCTCCTTGGTATATATAGGAGACTAGGAGGTATAATTACAACTAATGGCCT
>ML777015.1:682671-696190 GCA_009831015.1 Picea engelmannii | reverse complement strand
AATTGATATAAAATTCTGAAACTCGCACCCAAAATACTACAGACTGTCCACGATCCAATGCAACCAGTCCCATGCAATTTGGATACTCTAGGAAGAAGTTATGATTGTTTTACCTAGAACACCTTCTTGAGACTAGTCAATAGTGCTAGTCAGATACCCTATCTTACACAGGGTGTATCTACAAATTTAAGATGACCCAGAAGATGAAATTTTTAAACAAGATACACCACTAATTGATTTAAATGGTCTCCATATTTCAAATTCTGAAACGTTACAGAAAATATTTTATAGCGAAAATTCCACAATGACTCATTTCAGGATGATTCCAGAACCCTATCTTGTATAGGTTGTATCTCCGAAAGTATAAGGCCTCAGGAGATGAGTTTTGAACCCAACGTACCTTGATCAGTCTTCCAAATATCCTCCAAGCCGTTCCTTCTGAAACGTTGTAGAAAAAACGTTATAGCGAAAATTCCACGGTGTCTCAGATGTAGCAACAAAACCCCAAGACCTTGAGCTCTGATACCATATGTTAAGAACCAAACATCAATATAGCATAGAAAAATCTCAGGAAAAGTACTCAATGCCTTGAAAAAGAGATAATTTCAGATAATAAGCCTCTTCAAGGGGGGAACCTCCTTTTACCCCACTTAAATGTTCAAGTACAAGATGATTCAAAATGAAAATGTGTCCTTGGTATATATAGGAGACTAGGAGGTATAATTACAACTAATGGCCTAAAGCTGACATAAATAAAATAACATTACTAATCTAAATTACAACTAATGGCCTAAATCCGACATAAATAAAATAACTTTACTAATCTAATATGCCCCAATTAAGGGGTAATGAGCCAATATTAGGGCTTAACAAATTTACGAATTAGGATACCAAAATCCTCCCAATCAAGCACTCCTACACCATAAGGTAGGGAGACACCCATGAAGGGTTGAAGGGAGAGGTCCAGTTTTTCTGTGTGTGCCTCCATGGGTCACCCAACCCTTGGAAAGCATCCAACATGTGATGGATTTCTGAGGCCAAAAATCTAAATGTCGTGCTTGATTGAGGTGACTTAGTGGTCAAAATATAGGTTTTATCTACCCAAGGTAGCGGTTGTAGGTTGCAATTGCACCTCAGTTAGATTTTGAATGATTGTTGGGAAATATAACTAGTACTTTCAGGATATGACCCCTTCACCTCTCATTATAACTGATATTTCATCCCTTCACCAATATCTCCTCAAGTGGGTTTCGAATCCACTATCGAGTGCTTTTTTGAAGGTCCAATACTATTTGAGAGGAAGGATTGTTGGGTATGTGTTATATTATTTGCACGACTAGATCTAGTGTCTGATACGTTGCATTGGGTGCATAGGATGGTGATATCCCCCCTCTACTGGGGTTGGGGGCAGTGCCCCCGAGAAAAAAAAGTTCCTCGAGAAATGTGTCGCATTTTTTCCTCATTTTTCATGTTGCCTCGATTTTCATGTCCATTGTTGGGCGGTTTTTCGAAACATGGTTTTTGTCGATGTTTTTCTATTTCTGGTTAGGGAATTAGGGTTGTTGAATAATCTAGGTCATTAGGTTAGGGTTTTGGATGTTGTTGGCTCCTATATATATATTGTATGTTAAACAATGTATCACTATAAATGAACATAGAATATGTTGATTTTCTTGGTTTGGGTTTCCAAGGGAAAAATATCCATGTAAAGTGTGTATTTTCCATTGTATCTTTTCTGTTCTTTTATTGAAAATCTATTTGTAGTAAAATATTGTACAATGTTAAAATCTATAAGGACGTTATGTCAGATAGGACACATGCATTCTTTTTTTCATGTTCCCCCACGTGGAGTCAAAAAAACCAACCAAACTTCCATTTACATTGAATTTTTTATGCATGATCATCACCATTTGATTACATGCATTTTATAAATACATTTTTTTGGTAATTGGTAAAGAACTTATTCTATTTTTTCTTCTCATCACCATCTTCACACATCCACATATCATCTAGAATCATTGGGGAACCATAGTATCCCCGCCATTCTAGGAAATTGAGAAACTTACCCCCAATTTTGGGAGGTGTCCTACTTTAGCTAATACATCATCACACCCATTTCATACACTAGTAAGTTCTACTGTATTAGGTTTAGTATTTCTTGGGGCCACTTTTCTTGGTACCAACACTCAACAAAACTCACATACTATCCCTCCACCAAAAAGATGTGGGGCCCAATCCTCTTCACAAGTAACAGGCTCCCAAATTCCCTCACAAGGAACCTTGCACCAACCATCACATACCATCATTGGTATTCCCACCACCATGTCATACTTGGCATCTCTCAATATTACATATTTGACCAAACCGACGAACGATCCCATATTACATGATCCCACTTGGTCAAATATGCCCACTAAACTACCTTCTGATATTCCCAAATTCGAAGGCAAGCCCGAAGAAGACCCCACCAATCACATTATGTATTTTCACCTGTGGTGTTCTTCCAATAGCATCATGGAAGATTAATTTCACTTACATTTATTCCAAAGAACTCTCACTGGTCCCTCTGCCAAGGGGTATGTGTATGAGAAAGTTGGGTCCCACTCAGCCTTTGAGTCCTTGGCGAAAGCCTTTTTATCCTATTTCCAAATCCCAGTGCATCATGACACTAGCTTGGAAATCCTATCAAAATTCATAAAAACCTCAACCATCCATATACCTGATCATATCCATGAATGGATAAGAAGAAGAAGAAGTATTTTCAAAGAAGATACCATCCCCCAAGAACGACTAGACTGGTTCCTCATATCACTATTCCCCCTCCTCGCCAAGGATGTTTCCAATACTTTCCCCCAAAATGAAGACAAATCCATCACTAAGGCCCAATAGTTTGACTTAATCTATGCTCAATCGGGGTACCTATACCATAGTACCCGATGCTCCTTTCCCTTTAACATTTTGTCAAGACAAACCTGAAACATCGGACGTTGTCGATGGGTTGATTGGGTCCATGGCCCATACTCATCCACAAACTTAATCAATACCCACATTTGGGGCCCATACTTACCAACTACCATTCATGGTCCCCCCCTCCAATCATGGGACCACCAATAACTCCCCTCGCCCATTCACCCGATACCTGTACAACAGGTGGTACCTTTACCGCCCTTAACATATACTCCCAACCCTATGGGGGGCACCTTCACTTCATACAACCAATACAAACCTCCCCAAGATAACACTTACTACCCCTTCCCTGGTCTCACTCAACCTGTTTCCCTAACACATGGGAAGCAACAGTTAGGGTTAAAGTTTATCCAAACTTCGCCTATTCAACAAGTTCAAGATTTTGAACAATTGAATACAACAAATCCCCCTAATACACCCAACAATAATTGGTAAAAATGGAATAATAGAAACCAAGGACAAGGGAGCAACCCCTAATAGCCAAATCCCCAAACAGGAGGTGACCAAAACCAAGTTAACCAAAATCCCCAAGGGGGAGATAACAATAACCAATCATGTCAAATAAATAATAATAAACTTCAAACCAACTTCCCATGCACATTATGTGACAAGTACGACCATTATACCCATCATTTCCCCCAAATAGTTGATTTCAAGTGAATGGAGGAAGCTAAAAACCCCCCCTCCCTCATGCCCTATAAGGACCACCGCAGGTACCTTCGAACTAGATACCACCACTACAACTGTATGTGTTGCAAAACCTAATCCTACACCAAGGTGTCATTAATATGTAACCAAAAGCAACCCAATGACCACATCAACAAGGACAATTCCCTCCCCCAGCTAAATCCCATCCCATTAATACCACCGAATGCAACATCCTCCTCAACATTGAAGAGGAGAACCTTTTGAAAAATCGCAATCACCAATATGGTACACCTCATGATCCATTTCCCACCACCTAAGAAGCAACCCGACCACCAACCAAACAACCTTTGATGATCCCTTGTACTAATAATGAAGCCATCTCCCACATTCCTCACTCACCATAATGCAAGAATGTGCATAATCCCCATGCCCGGGCCTCCCGTAGCTAAAACCTTATTGTCGATCTATCACAATAACCATGTTCCATGTCAGTCCTTCAAACATGCCCTTCCCAATGAAAGGAATTATTCTCACAATTGGGGGCAGTAGATCCCAAAGACACCCATGTAATCACATTTGACTTAGACAAAGTAGACACACAACTCCCATCCTTAGTCACATTCCAAATCGTGTCAAAATTTGGAATATCATCATTCATTGATACATCATTAATGAAGGAGCATCTACTTGCATCATGTCCAAAATGTTATGGCATCAACTTGGTTCATACGAGTTAATCCCCTCATTCATCACCCTTCGAGCTTATGATGATAGAACATCCCAACCAGAGGGTTTGTATCAAAATGTTCTAGTGGAATTAGGGGGAAAGACAATCCTTATAGACATCGAAGTCATAAACACCCAGTTTGATTACAATATCCTTTTCATATGAAGCTACATGTACGCCATGTAGGCCATAGCTTCCTTGGTCTTTTTCACTATGCTATTCCCTCATAATGGGAAAATTGTCACCATTGATCAACTGACCCACTATGAACCTAACCGCTCAGGACATATTGATAACATCCTACCACTTATCCGCTTGAGCATTGACCTTGTACTAATGGTAAACACTGGACCAAGACTATTTCATGATCCATCCTTACTAGCGTCATTCTAGGCCTACCCCTTCTCCACCCCCAACACAACCAATGTTTGTGTAGTTACTTCATATGGGGTGGATATTCCTAATGCCCCTCCTTTCGGAGACTCATTGAGCCATTCCTCTACCCCTTCTCTTACCCAAGAAATACTTCATGAGGAACCTCCCTTAGGGGAATAAGTTGAAAACCCACCACCCATGGGTCAAATCCCCATTTGGAAAATGGTCCCATAGGCCATCACCCAAATACCCTTCTTTTATCCCCCCTAGTTTTAACAACATACCAAGTTTCCGCTACCCTCACCTTACCTAATATGGTCATAGTTATCATGTATGGTATCTGGAACCACCAACTATGGTACTAGGTTTATCTCTCCCACCTCAACATGTGGTCTCATTGCTGCAATCAGTGGCACATCCACCCACTCACCCAACCGGTCACACATTTCGGGGAAATACTACCACCAAAACAATCACTAATTCTCGCAATGGGGACACTGTCGCCAACCAATGAGGCACATGAAAGAAGAAATAACCTACCCTCCCTTCCCCACCATGCATCCTACCTCCATGTGCATTGTGCACCACTATTGGAAACCCTACCAATATGTGTCTCTCCTTTCCTGAGTTAGAGAACCTCATTCTAACTCACATAACTACCCCATTATTACCTACACTGATCGTCACACCAGCTATCACAGAACCATCCTCTTCCAAACACAATGGTATGAGGACTAAGGGCGCTTGTGCTATCTTCTCACATTATGGCCATTACACTCACCACTACCCAACCCTTCCTGAATTTTGAGACACCCTAGCAGTAGTGCGTCAAACAACATTTCCCAAGTCCTCCTAACCCATCTCCTCTATATCAAAAATTACTGTCATTCACTATGTTTCTATGCCAGTAAATGAACACATGATATTTCCCTGCACGTTATGTTACCATATGGATCATTACACATATCAGTTCCCACTCATCATTGAGGGACGAGCACACTAGAGGGCTTCCATCCCACCTGTTGAGATAAATATATATGCACTCTTAATTCCCACATTTAATTATCAACCTGGGCTCGTAAACTTTGAGCTATAGTCGCAGGAAACGCAGGATCAGAGCCTAGTCTATCCTAATCTAAAGCCGACAAAAAAATATTCAAACCTACATTATAGGAAATTAACACTAAGGATTCATCACTGGGACGTAGGAATAACTTAGTGCTATAAAGGTTTATATCACAGTCTTTCATGCACTCATGGTGATGTTCATGTGATTAATCGTGGGCAGCTTACTTAAGTTTTATGTCCTTCAATGTTTATTTCCTATAATGGATCCACACTTAAATGCAATAAAATAAACAAGCAAACGGAAATGAAATTCACGATAGAAACTAACACCTTAGGAAGAATTCCAATGAGGGAAGGACATATCTCACGAGTTAGACCTCTAATCTGTCCATTGGTGTTTGAAGCTACAAACTTGCAATAAGAAGCCAAACAAAATGAAATACTAAAACAAAACTATGAGATCAACAATTTATTGTAAATATCTATCCTAAAATGGGAAGATTAAATTCTATCCTACAAAATGATAACAAAAGCATTCATCAATGACAAAAACAAGAGAGAAAATTAGTGCGTAAATAAGTGTAGACTAGTACAAAGCAACGCAAAAACAAAATTGACTAAGAACAAAAATAATTCTTAAAGGAATCCAAACTTCAACTGTAGAAATATTAAGCAAATGTAAAATCACACATTCTAAACTCAGAACCACTCATCAATTGAATACATCCATAAAGTAAAGGAAAAAGAAAGGGATGGAAAGGAAAATAATGAATATGAGAAGAGGAAGTGGTTTTCTGTGTAATTGAGATATGAAGGCAACATTTAAACTCAATAACTAATACACAGAAAATGAGGAAGAGATGGAAACAATCTCCTCTTGTAATTAATTGATTGTAATGTATAATCAAATTGACAACTAAGGAGTGAATCAGGAGAGGAAAGATGAGGTGAATATAGAAGAGAAAGGTGATATATATAGAAAATGGAACAACTCTATTTTACACTATTTGGGACAATGTAGAATAGGTGAATGGATATGTGAATTGGATAGTAGGTTTCAATGTGTGAGTAGGATGACAAATCAATGGTGGAAATGATAGATGTAAAGAGCGGTTTGAATGATTAAATAGATGAGAGTGAAGCATGGAAGCAAGGGAACATTGTCCATAATTAATTAAGCACAAAAACAAATCATTGAAAGGATATGCATAAATATAAGCACACATAAGTAATGGAAGGAGTGCAAACTAAACTCAAAGCTTAAGAAGTGTAATTATGTACTCAATTGAGAAATGTGATCTGAGTCTAAATTCATCCATCTAATGCAACAACATAAAATTAACAAAACTTTAACTCAAATGATACCAAAACTAAAATTGACTTGTAATGAAATAAACACACCATGCAATGTTAATCTACCAAGAAAATAGAATATAAAAACACTTACCCATGCTGAGGGGCCCTTCCCAGGAGGTGATTGTTGCTTGAAGACAATCAGATCAAGATAGAAGGATTCTCAATGTGGCAACAACAATCAATTCTTCATTGAGATCAAAAACTCTGTTTTTACATGGCTAACAACTCCTTAAGGCTTTCTCACAAGAATAAATCTTTCATTTACAAAATCTTCATGAAACTAATGGCTCTTTCTCACAACCCTATGAGTATTATTTATACATGAAAAATCATTGAGGAGTGGATGGGACTGAATCCCAATGCTCAGATTTGAAATATACAATTTTAGATAAAATCCTAAAAAATATGGGTTTTATTGTAATTTGGGCAGATTCGAGTTAGGGCTCCACCCATATCTTCCAAACAAATTCTGATTTTGAAAAATTGCTCGCAAATCACTCAATTTTCCATATTCTAGAGAAAACCCATATCTTCCAATATCTAGATCTGATACCATATGCACGAAAATTGAGGCACAAGTTGGCAGTTTGAGATTTTTACTAATTTTGGTAGAATCATTCCCCCTGAGATGGAGGTCCACACGTGTGATTTGGGTGAATTTTGACTCTTGTGTCTACATGAAAACATCATTCTAGAAAAAACCCATGTGCCCAAACTTCTTCTCGAAACATTCAAAAATTATTAATTATGTCTAGTACCGGATTAGCATAGTTGGTACCGGATTAGAATAGTTAGTACCAGAATCTTGTAGGCAGGGGTTTAGTACCAGATGAAAATAGTCATGAATATGGGTACCGGTCCAACGTGATGGTAGTACTGGATGGATCTAGTACCGGAATAGGAGCAATCTCATACTGGATGAAGCTGGTACTGGAAGAGGCGGAAAGCTGGTACCGGATGAAGCTAGTACCAAAAGAGGTGGAGAGCTGGTATTAGATGAAGCGTAGAGATGGTACCATATGGAGCTGGTAACGGAAGAGGTGCAAAGCTGGTACCAGAAGAGGTGGAGAGATGGTACCAAATGAAGCACAGAGCTGGTACCGGATGGATCTGGTACCATAAGAGGTGCAAAGATGGTACTAGATGGAGCTAGTACCAGAATAGGCGCAATCTGGTACCAGATGAAGTTGGTACCCGAAGAGGCGGAGAGATGGTACCGGATGAATGCAAAGGTAGTACCGGATCACTGCAGAGTACCATATGACATGGAGTGTGGGTACGAGACGACTGTGCAGGTACTGGTTGACTATAGAACCTTCTAGTACCAGATGACTTGGAGTATCGGATGACATAGAATGCCAGTACTGGAACAGAAACAATACATGTACTAGAACATGGACAATGCATATACTGGAACCTAAATAGTATAGAACATGTTTCTTGGACATAGAAACATAGGATTAAACCATCATCGACAAAACTATTGTATAATCATCCTTTTAATCACTAAAAATATGGAAAATTATGTATTAACCACATAGGATGAATAACAAGAGATAATGGATTTTTATGGTGTAATTAGGGATATATTAGTGAAAAAATGTTGGGAGAAGGTGTAATGATAAGTGTATTTGTATGGTGGAAAATATGACAAAATTGGAGCTTAACACATCCCCAAACCCAAGGATTTTCATGTCCTCATGCAAACAAGGTGAAGAACTTATGATACTCTTGTTATTGATTTATGTGACACTGTTTCTTTTGTGTAGGTGTTAGTTCTTGTGGAATGACACTTTGGAAACTGCCACAGATTGATTTCAAACAGAGAAACAAAATTATCATAAAAATGGAGGACAAGTAGTGGATGAGGTATCAGAGTGATGGTGAATGGTGTGCATATGGAGAATGGTTTATAAAATGTTGGTGATGGTGGCCGTATGAACTTGGACATTAATTTTAAGACCAATATTTACTTTGTGTTTATTTTCTTGGATAGGCAACAATGACTTCATCCTCTTTGAGATGACTTAAGAATGATTTATGATGTACGAAGAGAAGACACCATAGATGTTGCTTTGTATTTGTATACCACATATTTCCTTTTCATTACTTGGTCTTATCATCAGAGTATATTTTTCATTACGACAAGTGGAGTGGAGATGGAGGGTTTACTAAGTAGTTGTGATCATGCATAGTGGAGTGTGGAGTGGGTACTAGTGGTTATGTATCATGTTTTCCAAGTTCTTAGTAAATTAAAAATATTTGTACTAGTTTTACCTCAAGTTACCCTTTCTTTGAATTCTAATGCATGTTGAAGTAGAAACTATGTAGAACAAGGCAAAATGTCTGCAAAATCATGATGTAGGCTGCTGAAATTTGAAGATGAAGTGGAGCAAGGTTGAGAACTGATGGATATCTAGGAGAAAGCATTGATGAATATTGATCTACTGATATTCCTTATGTCTCTCTCTCCCCCATGCCTACTAGTTTGCATGCCCTCATGCAAACTCTTATAAGCAAACAAAATTTCTGCAAGATGAAAGTAGACTATGTGGAACTGGTGCATGTTGACTAAAGGAGAGAAATGAAGTATGCGAGAGCTGCTAAAAAATATCCTGCAAAAAATACCCTCGAAAAAGATTTAAATGTTTGTATTGTTGGTACAAGAACCTACTGGTTTCTGTATGAACAGTACCAGAACAGAAAAATATAAAAGAACTAAACCAATACTATTATTATGAGAGAAGAAATATACATTTTTGCCAAAAATTAAACTTTATTCAAGCTTGTAAATTTGGAAATGAAATTTATTTTAAAATATTACAAGAATAAAGTTAATATCAAGATCTGTGTACTTTTCATACGTAGGTGGAGTCATAAACAATTCTTTAATTAACTAGAGTAAATAAAAATCATCCATTAGTAAATATGTAATGACTCGACCTCTTAATTTATCAAACATCCCTTGAAATTATGAATCATTTTCTCTAGCTATGATTTTTTTTTTGTGTTCTTCAAATGACAATAAATTCCCTTTGTCGCTCCAAGATGAAGGTATTCCCATATTTATCAATTTCTCAAATATGATGGTGACGAAATCAACATCTCTCTTCATACTGGTGCATTTATCTTTAATTGTCTACAACAAATTTCTCAGAGTAAAAATTCTTTCAACTTCCATGACCATTTTTGTCCTGTCTTGAATGCCTTTACTTTTGAGTACTTCACTGGAATTTGCATTTAGGAACCTAATGACTTGGGTAGAAATCTTAGGTCTCGATCCCAATTCAACAAATACTTTCTTCAAAACCTCATCAATCTGATTTGTTAATTGAATTTCATCGTCAATAATTCTGAAGAAATATCAGAGCTTAGTGACCTCATTTATGATTTTATCCTAGATGGCATATCTAGTCCCTATCAAATATGGCTTCCCAGATAGCTTATCACTCAATTGATCTATCCCCTTTTGCATTTTGGTTTTCAATTTTTGATAATCTACAACAGTTTTATCTTTATCCTTGATTTATTCTTTTTGATCTGATATTGTTTACTTCATTTTTTCTATTTCCACACCCTTCAGATTTATATCTGCCAATGCTTTTTTCAATCCCGCTATTGTGTCTGTTGATTTGGATGCTTCTGAAGAAGATGATCCCTTTTTTAATATTATGATTTGACTTTCATACAATTGAATTTGTTCCTCCATCTGCACCATTTTTCTTAGGAGTTGCTCTTTTTCAGCTTGAATATCTTGTAGTTCAAGAGTCTGTACATGTTCAATGCCTCAGATATTTATATTTTTCTTCAACACTTGGATTTCCCTATCTTTTGTATTTATTAATGCTTGTATAGATGCTTCATCTCTTGGATTGGATCCTAGTTCTGTTATCCAATTTTCTAATTCCTCTACCCTTTTATTCCTTGATCTATTTCCCAATTTTTCATTTTTTAGTTGAGTTATGAGTTTTTCATTCAAAACCTGAAGCTTTTTAATTCCAAGTTTTTCCACTAGAGCATCTCTCTTTATCATTTCTCCAGTTTTCCCGTGCAAATAAAATTTGTCCAATAGATGTACAGCATGCATATCAATGGAAACATTTGTCACTTTCTTTAGCTCTTTTTGTTCCATAAAAACTATGTTTAGCTTCCCTTCTTCATAATCCACAACTGATATCATCTTGGCTTGAGATGCAACATGTTAAAAAATATGAGGAGTAATATTATTCTTAATATTTGCACCTTCTTGTCTTATTTACATAATCAATCAGTAGTCAATGATTCAATTTCTCTTTGTTCTCCTGGATTTTTAGACATTGTTGAAGTTGTTATTTCTATTGCCATTATAGTACCTTTATTTACTAGTTTCATTTCATTATGTCAATCTTGATCTTCTTCTTCATCCATTGTATCCAATTTATTCCTTTTAACCGATCCATCTTCTCATGTCTCTAAATATTTTGAAGTTGACTCTAGACTCCTCCTTTTATATTTCTGGTCGAATTGTTTAGGTGTTTGCACGAATGGAGACTTCACCTATTGGTTTGATGTCTTACAATGAATTTGTAGATGGTTCTACACATCCTGCCAACTATCTTATTTGCTAACAACTCCAATTCATATTTTTGTTGGTGTTGATAAGGAGCTTTCCCATGTGAGGTATTTTTTGAATAAAAATCACCATGAGGATCATAATTCCATGGTTCTCCTTGTTGAAAACCCATAGATGAAAGAAACTTTGTTGTAATCTATAGTGTTTCCTTGTTGTTAACAATAAAAGGACCTACCTCCTTTTTCAATCTTAAAGTCATTGTTATCACTGAAATTTCGTCTGCACATGGCGACAAGAACTCCACATCATCAAAACAGCAATGAAGTCATCCATGGCATTGAATTAAGTTCACAACATTCCATAAGGGTCAAAAACTATACAAAGTAACCAAAAATTGAAGGGCACTTTACAGTAGCTTGGTGCGCGCGCATATGCGCTGGACAAAAACGTGTTTTTGGCGAATGCGCGCCCCGACGCGCGCCTGTCAACATAAAAAGCCGTGCATCTGCTAATACGGCGATTTAATTGCTTAAGTCGGCCTCCCGACCGCCAATGGACCGGCCCCCAAGATGATTTGACCTTCATATCAGGGTCGGCTCTGCAAATTCGGTGAATTAATGGCTTAAGTGAACCCTAAGCAGGTCCGTGTTTACACCGAAAGTTGGTTACGTGACCGCCTGGAAAATGCTATAAATAGCCGTGGAGACTCATTGTTTTAGCAGGGAATTCAAAGCAGAGTTACGTTGTCCAGATGATTCAGAGCCTAGCCTTTGACAACCAGTCCATCAGCTGTGTAATCCAGAGTTCTCTCACCACTCATTTCTATTATGTTCATTTTGTTGAGGGCCCCGAAGGACCTTCCACTGGAGGGAGAGGGAACCCCTATCTCTGTCTTCAGCGTGTGCTCTGGTTTCGCTAATAGATCAAGCCTGGAACCATTGACGACTCCCTTGTCTTATGTTTGATGTTTTTGTTTATTTTTGTAATGTTATTTTTTTTCAGTTCGTAGTTAGATTATAGTTTGTTTTTGTTTTCTGTTAACCCCTTTTGCTCCACAACATCCTGTTCTGCCTTGCTAAGCCCAACAGGGCATGCTAGTGCTCCCATTTTTGCTCACCCGGCGACGATTCGAGCACGAACARTCATCTTATGTTTCTTAGGCATGAAGTGAACCTCTTCTGTGTTTAACCTTTGCTTGATATATTCAAGTGAAAAAATCCCAAGAGTTGAGAGGAAGGACGTTACGTCTTCTAGGACACGAGCATTTGCTTTCTTTTTTATTCCCCCACGCGGAAAAAAACTCTCTTACCCACATATATGTTTCTTTTCCATTTTATGTATGATATACATCTGACTACAGTTTGATTTGGATATATATATGGTGTAAACATTCACAGCAAAAAAACTCTTGTTTCTATATTTTCTCTCACCACTTATTGCACACACTTAACACAACTAGCCCGACATCATAGGGGAACCACAGAACCCCCGTCGTTCACGACGCTTACTCAATCTTCCTCCTATCTTAGGGGGATTATCTGGTCGTACCCGCTCATCGGCACCTACTTTACACACTCCTATGAGTGCTACTGTCATAGGATCAGCCTTGCTTGATTCTACATTACTTAGGTCAACATCCCAAGCTCATCCATCCACCCACTCTCCTCTTCACGAAAGCGGGGAACCCACTTCCCCTCAAGGAGGGAGCACCAACCCACCTAGTCCCCATCAAGGGTCAGGTTCACAACACAACATGGCCGGAGCTAACCCTCCACCCCCACTACAGATGCCATACTTGGCCTCTCTCAACATACCGGATCTCACAA
>ML777015.1:650423-672587 GCA_009831015.1 Picea engelmannii | reverse complement strand
CCTTGCTAAGCCCAACAGGGCATGCTAGTGCTCCCATTTTTGCTCACCCAGTGACGATTCGAGCACGAACATTCATCTTATGTTTCTTAGGCACAAAGTGAACCTCTTCTGTGTTTAACCTTTGCTTGATATATTCAAGTGAAAAAATCCCAAGAGTTAAGAAAATAGGTAACAAGAAAGGAAAGAGTTGGAAACCATAAAATCTTGTTTTAGTGTGATGCTAAAAATATGCCAGTCTCCTACTCTCATGTCTAGACTCAACTATAAGAGTTTTTTACACTTGGGAAAGATTCTAGGGGGATTTTTGTTGAATATTATTTGGTAAGATTTGGCCATGAATTGGTTAATATCGTGAGGAAATCCAACATTTAGAGGTTTCTTCGTAATGATAGGAGTATATTTGATGACTGAATTAGGTGTTATCTCCAACAATTTCTCAAACAAACACAAACAGTGGATGAAAAAAACAACACAACATACTACCAATAATTATGGAAGGATCACATTCAATTTGCCAAGATACCCACAAAACTATATAAAATGGTTATGAAGTTCTACATGTATTCACAAAATGAAGCACGTTCACATCCATGTGGGCTAACATGACAAACAATGGGCACAATGCAAGAATTGCGTGACTAACAGTTGGAAATCCTGCGTGGATGCAGAAACAAAGCATTGATGTTTGTGGTTAGGCCTAAACCACTTTTTGGATGGAGTGGATCTCCAACATACCCAAAATATACCCAAAATTCTTCCTTGGGATCACTGAAAGGAATGGGAGGTACCTTCAAAGACCTCCCATTCACACTTGTAACTACTTGAGAAATATCTTGCCATCCTCCTAAAAATAGAGGATCATTGTATGCAAAAAAAGAAGAAGAATCCATAGCATTGTTATGATGTTCATAATTCTCTTGGAGAAATCCATCTTTACCTTGAGCCATACATTTGAGCAAGTGTAGCATTGAGAAATATTTACACCTCTTGTGAAGCTAATCCTTGGGTGTTTTTCACCATTGTAGACTCACCATTGGAGAGTGATAGCTCTAGTTTTTGAGGGATCAAAGAGCCCTCTCTTAGGAGGAATAGGGGATTCATTTTCCCATATTTCTCCTCTTGCCACACTCAATTCAAAGATTCAATTATATTGGGTAACCAATCCATGTGTTCAATTTCATGCATCACTTGTTTATGTTAGTTTAGTTTGATTCTTATTATTATTTGATATTTTCTAGCTTTGTATCTTGTTTTCTAACTTGCAGGTCCACTAACTTGCTAAACATATTTATTTTCTTCCTTGTTAGCTTACCAGGTAGTTAAGAGACTCTCTTTTGCTCACTCTCGTGACAAAATACCTAAAATAGTTTGCAGACCATAGTAGGGATTAGAATCACAATTCATGCTCAAGTAGGCTTCTAGAGTTGTTCCTCTCACATTTTGTTGTTTGCAAGACCAAGAACCGGCCTAGCCACACCCTCAAACAACATAATTTATCTTTTATTTGAGAGTTGATGGTCAAAATTTTCATCCCACCAATTCCATGCACGTGTGCGGTTTTGGGTTGAAGAGACGTGAAATCCACGTAGTCCCGCTCTCTATCATAACTCTCTCAACACACACTCTATGGTTTGTGCGTGACTATTCTCTTTTTAGTTGCACAATGTTCTCTTTTCTCCAAATTGTAAGGCTTGAGAAGCCCATTTCCACCAAGTCGGTTATATTTTATTTATGCACTGTTGTAAAATCTATCAAAAACAAGCTTGATATTTAATCTTTCATAGATAGCTTTGACCACACATAGACATTTAGGGAGGATAAAAATAATCTTTGCATCTCTTACTTCCTTATTTTCCACATGGATGGCATAAAGTTTAGCATGTGAATTTCAATAGTTTCTTTTCTTTTACAAACTCTTCACATTAAATCAGGACTAGAAAATTATTTAGGGGATATTGGATTATGCTCTTTCCTCACACCATAGTGTGATCTTGGAAATCAAAAAAAGATATTTCCTAGATAAGTCTTCATCTCCCTTTATAAAATCATTCTCTAGGAGAGGTCAATACCTCTTAGCTTATTTTGAAACATAATCTAAAAATATTTGTAATGGCCCACACATGCCCACATGTGCAATCTCAGGTTTGTTTCAAATTTATAGAGTAAATCATTTAGGAAGATTAAAGCATTGTAAGGGCCCACACATGCCCACATTTTCACAACCTAGGAATAATTTCAAAGATTTCTTATATTAAAAAACATCCTGGGGAGATTAAAGCTCATAAGTAAGGACTCACATGTCCACCATGATAGTTGCTAAGGGATTTGTCAATTTCTACAAGGATTATTTGTGAAATATAGTAAGTTAGAGGTAAGCAAGCATTGTAAAGGACCAAGTGATGTCCACATGCAAAAATTTTCTCACTTAACTTATTAAAAATTCATCACTCACTATCACTTCTTGAACACATCATCACATATTCAAGAGGTGTTTTTTCAGAGAATTGAAACCGTAGTATTCTCTTCTCCTCGCGCCCATAAGAGAGCTGGTAGAATCAGAAGGGATTCACTTTTTTGATAAATTGTTTTTCTCACACGAATATTAAATCAACAAAGTTGGCCCGTGACCCCAACTTCACAAGCCACTTTCAAAATCTAAAAGCAACCATAATCAACCCAGTTTTTACCTCCACAAGAGGAACACAAAATAATTTGGTAGTCTAAGTTACGATTTTGGGGATAGGCATCCAAATAATCCCCATCATCAGTTTTTCATTGAAACTTAAAAATTTACGAATCAGGATACCAAAATCCTCCCAATCAAGCATTCATAAACCATAAGGTAGGGAGACACCCATGAAGGGTTGAAGGGAGAGGTCCAGTTGTTCGGTGTGTGCCTCCATGGGTCAACCAACCCTTTGAAAGCATCCAACATGTGACAGATTTTTGAGGCCAAAAATCTAAATGTCGTTCTTGGTCGAGGTGACTTAGTGGACAAAATCTAGTTTTTATATACCCAAAGTAGTAGTTGTGGGTTGCATTCACACCTCAGTCAGATTTTGAATGATTTATGGGAAATATCACCAGTACTTCCAGGATATGACCCCTTCACCTCTCATTATAACTAATTTTTCATCCCTTCACTAGTATCTCCTCAAGTGGGTTTCAAATCCACTATCGAGTGATTTTTTGGAGGTCTAGTACTATTTGAGAGGAAGGATTGTTGGGTATATGTTATATTATTTTCACGACTAGCTCTAGTGTCTGATACATTGCACTGGGTTCATAGGATGGTGATATCCCCCCTGCACGGGGGTTGGGGGTAGCGCCCTTGATAATGTTTTTTTCCCGAGAAACATGTTGCATTTTTTCCTCATTTTTCATGTTGCCTCGATTTTCGTGTCCATTGTTGGGTGGTTTTTCGGAACATGGTTTTTGCCAATGTTTTTCTATTTCCAGTTAAGGAATTTGGGTTGTTGAATAATCTAGGCCATTAGGTTAGGGTTTTGGATGTTGTTGGCTCCTATATGTATATTGTATGTTAAACAATGTATCACTATAAATGAATATAGAATATGTTGGTTTTCCCGGTTTGGGTTTCTAGGGGAAAAATATATGTGTAATGTGTGTATTTTCCATTGTATCTTTTCTGTTCTTTTATTGAAAATCTATTTGCAGTAAAATATTGTACAAGTTTAAAATCTACAAGGACCTTATGTCATATAGGACACATGCATTATATTTTTCATGTTCCCCCATGTGGAGTCAAAAAAACCAACCAAACTACCATTTACAATGAATGTTTTATGCATGATCGTCACCATTTGATTACATGCAGTTTATAAATACATTTTTTTGGTAATTGGTAAAGAAATTATTCTATCTTTTCTTATCATCACCATCTTCACACATCCACATATCATCTAGAATCATTGGGGAACCATAGTATCCCCGCCATTCTAGGGGATTGAGAAAATTGCCCCCAATTTTGGGAGGTGTCCCTACTTTAGCTAATACATCATCACAGGCATTTCATACACTAGTAAGTTCTACTGTATTATGTTTAGTATTTCTTGGGGCCACTTTTCTTGGTACCAACACTCAACAAAACTCACATACTATCCCTCCACCACAATAATGTGGGGCCCACTCCTCTTCACAAGGAACAAGATCCCAACTTCCCTCACAAGGAAAGTTTCACCAACCATCACATACCATGGTTGGTATTTCCACCACCATGCCATAATTGGCATCTCTCAATATCCCATATTTGACCAAACTTACGAATGATCCCATATTACATGATCCCACTTGGCCTAATATGACCACTAAACTACTTTATGATATTCCCAAATTCGAAGGCAAGCCTGAAGAAGACCCCACCAATCACATTATTAATTTTCACCTGTGGTTTTCTTCCAATATCATCATGGAAGACTATTTTGACTTACGTTTATTTCAAAGAACTCTCATTGATCCCTCTGCCAAGTGATATGTGTATGAGAAAGTTGGGTCCCACTCAAACTTTGAGTCCTTGGTGAAAGCCTTTTTGTTATCACTGAAATTTCGTCTGCAAATGGTTACAAGAATCCAACATCGTCAAATAGTTATGAGGTCACCCATCGACCAAAATTACCACAAAATCATTTCCAAAAGGTCCAAAACTATACAACTAGTGATAAAATTAAAGTTCTCTATGAAAACACAGGGCGCGCATGGAAATGCGCAAAACAGAAACGCAGGAAAAGCACACATGCGCCTGATGGGCGATTGTGGTCGCTAAAAGCTGCGCACATTTGAGAAAGAAACATTTATGAGATTTTTTGGCCTCCCACCCACTTCTGGTTCAGCTTCCAAGTTGATTTGACACCCAAATCTAGACTGGATCCGACTGGGTGGCTGGTCAAAGACCTAAAAATTCCCTAATTAGCCTCTTTTCACACTACAAGCTGGTTGCACAATACCTCAAAGAGGTGCTATAAAACAAGGCCATGGGTGCACTTCATTTTTAAGGAATTCAATAACAAAGTTATGCTGCTACTATTCTCTTGAAGAATCCTCTATTCTCATCAAGAGTATACTAGCACCATTACATTGGGAAATCCATATCACCCCTTGAGTGGATTAGCTTGGAATTATTTCACCATTTTCATTCAAAGTTGTAAGAAGAGCTTATTTATGGGGGTCCAAGAGCCCTCCCTTGGAGAAAGAAGGGACTCATAGTCCTCTTTCTTCTTGGTGTTTTATTTCACTAATATAAACCTTACCATTGGTGACATGAGTCTTATTGGTTTCTTTGTTCTTATGTCCTTATGCCCACTAGTTTAGTTGTTATTTTATTTCTTAGTTTAATTCTTAGTTATTCTTTTATATTTCTTTCTCTAACCCTTTCCTTTACAACTGTCCTGCTTAGCTAACCCAACTAAGCTTGTAAGCACCTCTGTTTTGCTCATCTAGGTGGCAAAGGAGGCACAACAGATTGGCGACTCCACCGGGAAAATGTATCAATTTCCTACACCATTTGGGTTTTTATAGCTCTTCTTTTGGTTTATTTAACCTGCAGGTGCATTAACCGGCCCAAGCTGACCTGCAAAACATCCAATTCTAAGTTGAATTGACAGAATTCTATCCTAAATTTTCTTCACGGTCGTGTGTCTGTTGTGTGCGGGTTTTTTGGCCCACAGTTGCGCAATCGTGTGCACACACACCAAAATCACAGTGTTATTCTGTGCACCTGTGCCCAAAATCCCATTTTGGTCTGTGCACAGGTGCTTAGTGCACCTCTTTCTACACTGAGACCCACGCACCTGTGAAGAAAAATACACATTGTAAGGTTTTTTGTGATTTGGGGAAGACCCCTAGCCTTCTTAAAAGTGGTTTCATGCATGTTGTAAGCTGTACCACACTTAGTCCCCTCTTCATATAAAGGGATTAGTCAAAACACATGGGCACTTAGGGGGTTTAAAATCATTACTTCCTCTTTTGCTTTCATTTTTCCACATGGACGGCTTGCTTTGACTAAAAGTATAAGTTGGAATCATTTGTAATCACATAAAACATGCATTGGGATTAGAATTTGGATAACAATCACTTAGTATGCTCTTCTCTCGCACTTCCAAGCGACCTTGAGAATCAGAACAAGATTGTAGGACAATTTCATCTTCCTTAAAAAGACTAAAACCTTTAGGAGAGGACAACAACCCCTCTCGGGACTCCTCTTAGTTTATTTTTCAAACACATCTTAAGATTGTAATGGGCCCATACATGCCCACATGCTACAAAGATAGGATAGTGTTGAAATTTACTTTCTTAGATTAAGTCACTAGGAAATTTTAAAGGTTTTGTAACGGGCCCATACATGCCCACATGATCACAATATAGGATATTTTCAAAGCTTTTCTTAGATTAAATCACAATAGGGAGTTAAAGGAATAGTAAAGGACCCACATGTCCACATGCTAGTTTCCTAGGGACTTTTGAATTACGCAAGGTTGTACCAAAGGCATTTAGTTAATTAGGTAATCAACACTTGTAAGGACCAAGCGAAGTCCACATGCAATAAGGTGACACCTAATTCATTAAAACATTGGCACACTTTCACTCATTCACACACAAAAGTCACTTATCACTCACATAGTTTTCTTCTCGAAACGTGGAGGTCAAAGTAAGTTTCCTCCAAAGGGATTCCGAAACACCCCACCCCTTTTCTTGACGAAACTATCCACTCCCATTCAATTTCAACGAGGTTGGTTCACACCCCCAATATCTCAAACAACCACATCTAATTTTTTTCTAAAAACTCACTAAGTTTTCCTCCACAGGAGGTGCCAAAAGAATTTTTTTAGTCTAGGTAGGATTTCGTGGATAGGCATCCAAATAACTCCCTGTTATCTGGCTCTCACATTATCAAAACAATAGAAGTTGTCAAATAGGGAACTTTAAATCCTCCAAGTCAAGTGTTCCTAACACCATAAGGCAGGGAGATACTCGTGAAGGGTTGAAGGCCAAGGTTTGGTTTTTTTGTGCATCCCCCCTTGAGGCACCCACCTCTTGGACGGGATCTAGCCCGTGACCCATTTATTAGGCTGAAAATCTAAATGCCTCACTTTGACCGAGGTACATAGTGACCAAATTTTAGGACATCTACCTAGGTGGCAATTGTGGGCTGCAATTGCACCTTGATCAGATTTTGTGTGGCTATTGGGAAATATCACCAGCTCTTTCGGGATATGCCCCCTTTACCCCTCATTATAACTGATTATTTCATCCTTCACTAGTTTCTCTTCCGGTGACTTCAGACCCCAATGTTGAGTACTATTGGAAGGTCCAGTGCTATTTGAGAGGAAGGACGTTACATCTTTTAGGACACGAGCATTTGTTTACTTTTCCCCACGTGGACAAAACCCACTTATCCACATATATGCTTCTTTTTCAAAACACTTTATGTATGATGCACTTCTGATTACATTTTGATTTAGATATATATATTGTGTAAAGCTCAAAATTTGCAACAAAGGCTCTTGTTTATTTTCTCTCATCACAATTTGCACACATATACTCAGCTAGTTGGACATCATAGGAGACGCACAGAACCCCCGTCGTTCCAGACACTTGCTAAACCTCCCTCCTATTTTAGGAGGAGCTCCTGGTCTTGCCAACTCATCGGCACCACCTTCACACACTCCTGTGAGTGCCACTATCTTAGGATCAACTTTGCTTGGTTCCACATTACTTGGGTCCACTTCCCAAGTCCCTTCGTCCATTCCCTCTCCTTTACACGAAAGCGGGGGGCCAACTTCCTCTCAAGGAGGAAGTACCAACCTACCTAGTGCCCCTCAAGGGTCAGGTTCACAGAACACTCACACCATGGTTGGAACTAATCCTCCACCCCCACTACAGATGCCATATTTGGCCTCTCTTAACATACCAAATCTAAGAAAACTCACAAATGATCCTATATTTCATGACCCCACATGGCCTGCAATACCTACCAAACTACCTTCAGACATCCCCAAGTTTGAAGGAAAGGCAGGAGATGATCCTGCAAACCATTTCATGACTTTCCACCTATGGTGCTCTTCCAACAACATTATGGATGATTCCATCAGACTACAATTATTTCAATGCACACTCACTGGCCCATTAGCCAAATGGTATGTAGATGAAAAATCAGGGTCCCATGCGACTTTCGAGTCCTTGGCCAAAGCATTTTTTACCTTCTTCCAATTACCAATCCGCCAAGACAATGGTCTTGAAATACTCTCTAATTTCAAACAAACCTCAGCCACACATATCGTTGATCACATTCACGAGTGGTGTAGACGACGTAGTTTGTGCAAAGCCAAAACCACCAAACAACAGTGTCTTGACTGGTTTCTTAGATCACTTGTCTCTCTCCTCGGTAAAGATGTAGCTTCCACCTTCCCTCAATCAGAAGAAGAAGCCATCAGTAAGGCTCAACAATATGACCTCATCTATTCATAATCAGGGTACTTGTAAACAATACGTCCTAACCTCCCAAAACCCATGCCCTTCATTCAAGACAAACCTGAGATGTCTCACTCAGTAGACAGATTGATTGGTACTACAATGCACCACGGTCCACAACCCCAACAACCACCAATGTATGGCACACCTCAATATCCACCGGCGTATGGAGGAACCTCTTATTACTCCCCACCCCCTTATCAAAAACAATACCCTGTTGCTATTCCTCCACCCATCAGTGGGTCACCGTCGACACCCCCAATACACCCACCTATCCAAACAAGTTCTAATACCCCCTCTACCTCAGCTTATACTCTAAGTACTAGCAAAAGTACCACGCCTTCCTACGTACCTTACGGATCACAACTCCCATAGAATCCATACTTTCTACTCCCTGGTCCTCCACAACCCATGGCACCCCCACACCCTCACACTGGGGTGAATTTTGTTCAACCCTCTCCCGTTTAGCAATATCAAAATTTTGAACAGCTGAATACGGAAAATCTGACCCACCCGTCAAATAATGCCAAAAAGAAAGGAAGAAATAAGGAACAATAACAACCCAGGTCAAGGAGGAAATCAACCCCAACAGAACCAACCTACTAGGGGAAACCAAAACCAAGGGAATCAAAACCCTCAGGGGGGTAATAACAACAGGCGTCAAGGGAGAAATAACAATACTATTAAAACCTCGTTCCCTTGTGCCCTTTGCGGTGAGTTCAGTCATTTTACTCATCATTGCCCCCAAATCATTGATTTTAAATGACTGAAAGACTCAGGCAGTCTACCACATCCTCCAGCACCGTCTACCCCTCAGTAGGCCCCACAACAATACGTGCAACAACCCACCCCCCAACCGTGTTGTAGAATCCCATTCCACACCAAGGTGTGATGAACACCCAACATGACATGCAACCTACCCCACCACTGTTGGGACAATACCTCAATCCAAACAATCACGTAGATCGTACTATCCTCCTGACCAGTGATGAAGAAATCCTTCTGCAAAAACGTAGTCGTCAATATCGTGCACCCGCTGAGTCTCCTCCCATTCCCCCAGAAACAAACCCAACACTAACAAGACCCCCATTTGTAAATCCTCTCCCTAACGCCGAAACAGCTCTTTGCATCCCTTGCATCCCATTGCGTAGGAATGTCCACAACCCCTAGGCTAGGGTGACTCATAATTACAGTTTGGTTGATGACTTAGCACAATCCCTAGCTGCCATGTCAGTCTTAGAGGTCCTTTAAACTTGTCTCACTTAGCGGAAATCATTACTTTCCTCCTTGGGGGTAGTCGACCCCACGGATACCCAACTCATCACATTTGATCTTGACAGTGGAGAAACTCACCTTCCCATTCTGATCACTTTTCAAATCCCAGTAAAAATTTGGAACATTACAGTTCATCGGTGCATCATCGATGAAGGTGCATCCACATGCATTATGTCCAAGTCTGTATGGAAGAAACTTGGTTCCCCCGAATTCATACCATCTGCCATTACCTTAATATCTTATGACGGATGACCATCTGCTCCCGAAGGGATCTTCCAAAATGCCCCCTTAGAACTCGAGGGCAAGACCATTCTCATCGACATTGAAGTTATCGATACCCCACTCGATTATAATATACTTTTTGGTCATAGCTACATGTATCATATGATGGCAGTTGCCTCTTCCATATTTTGAACAATGATGTTCCCCCATAACAGGAAGATCATTACCATTGACCAAGTCTCACATTACGAGCCTAACCCTTCTGCCAACATCGATAACATTCTCCCTCTCATCCACACGAGTCATGATGCATACCCACTCATCGAAATGGGTCCCAAAATTTTCAAAGATCCATCATTGTTAGAAGCTTACCATGGTGCACCACCACTCCTTCATCCTTCCAATCAAGTATGTGTCGTATTGTCCAATGGAACTGACATAGAGGATACCCTTCCTCCTAGGGAGGATTCTATCATATATGATGTCCCACTAGTCGCAGAGCTCCCCCCTCATGAGCCTCCCATGAACTCGTCGACTCCACCAGTTCATGATTTCACCTCTCCCCAAGGCTATATCCCAGTTTGGGAGACAGTTCCCCAAGACATTACTCAAATCCCCTTCTTCTACCCTCCACCTGGCATACAATCTTTCCAAGTAGCCTCCATGCTTACCCTCCCTAATATGTTGTTAGCAATTCTAGTTTGGTATTTACATCCACCAGAGATGGTCCCCCAACCATCCCTCCCCCCCCAAATGGAAGAAATCCCAATGACAATTCCCATACTCACTCCCACCATACCCTCTACACCCCCACTCACTAACCTCCCTGCCACAGCTGGGGGCAGGCAAAAGAAGAAGGAGACCACAACTCCACTTCCCCCACGCATCCAACCCCCTTGCGTGCTATGTGAGAAAGATGGACACCAAACCAACAACTGCCCATCTCTACCCAAGTTATGGAACCTGATTCCACTCAATCAAACACCATCAATGCTTGCCACTGTAGCAAGTACTTCCACTACTGCCCCTCACTCAAGTAGCAAAGGGCTGCGAACCAAATTCACTTGCGCTATATGTTCAGAATATGACCAATACCCTCCCCATAACCCTCAGCTGACCACGACTGATCCGCTGAGTCACAAGGGACCCATACACCCTCATAATCATCGCTGCTACACAACGATGAGATAGAGCATCCATCGCCCCGATACTCACGATGGATCCTGACATGTATTTCTCCCTCGAACAGTACCTCTGGCCCAAGGTCACTAACGAAACGTCCACAAGTAACACCGGCTCCACCGGTAGGGGAGTTCCCCCAAAAGGGAGCCCAGTCAGAAAGTATATGTCCTCCACTGCAGTGAAGGCAATCTGCTCTCCTCGCACCATAAAGAAATGCAGATCTGGACTCCACATCCAGATCAGGAATTGCAGGAGATACTCCTGCGCCCATATCAACGGGCACTCGAAGAACTTCAACAGCCCACAGGATGCCAAAGTGGCACGAACCCCTGGCTCCTCAATAGCCACGACATCCCTCAGTTGGGACCAATCCCTCTCTCGCCAGCAGACCAACATTGTGCAAAATAATCACCTGCAACCACATAATACAGTCCTAGGTCAGCCATATTGACCATAAAAAATATTACAAAAGACAAGTTTTACACTCGTCAGCCTTGCCCCCAAGGTGAGACTATTTAACCCATAGGCGCGTACATATGCACGCCTGTTCACCCCACAAGCACGCCTATCCATCCCATAGGAGCACATGCGTGTGCGCCTGCCCACCCTACATGGGCACCTCCATGCACCCCTGTCATGAACATAGGCACACATCACAACACGCCTGTCCACTACAAAGCCACGCACCCATGCGCAACTATGTAGCAAACAGGCGTGCATATCATGCATGCCTTTGTCTCCCCTAAGGGCTCCCCCATGCGTGGCTATCCGGATAATAGGTGCACACCCATTCGTGCATATTTCCGTATCGCCCGTGCACTGGAGGGCCCAGACCCATAAAACCCTTTGTACGACCCTTCGTATAGGCCCTGCCCATAAATTGAAAACTTACTTCTATGCAGGACGATAAGACTACTAACCTGAAGCTCGCTAGTCCTGAATCGGCTGCCTCATCCTCCCGGAATCTCCAAATCTCCTCTGAATACCTCTTGTCTAGTCACTCTGGCAGCAAGTACAAATGAGGTGGCAATGTGGGCCCTACAACTATATATAGGCCTTTCCGCCAAACTTCCAAACACCATTCTGGGAGCTCCGGGTGTCCATTTTTCAATCCATCTTCAGCCACGAGATCAACATCCCGTCATCTACATCAAGACAGTCCCAGGGCCATTTTTTATCCTTAGCCGCCAGGGCACCATTTTTTTCATACCCTATCTAGGTACACATGCTCATGTTCCAAATAATCAAATAGATGCTTGTATTTTCGATTCTCTTTAGATATTGTTCACGTCGGGTATTTGGTTTTCATGTGTGTAGGTACTTGGTCATCATACATCAACACAACCCCTTCAGGTATATAATCAACACTGGCATGTAATCATTCCCTCTGAATCTCAATTGCATCTCCAGTCACACCCTCTGCCATTTTCCTCTAGGATCCCCATCTATGGCTCTGTAGTACTGACACCTCCATTGCATCTTCAGTACTGTCACCTAGTAGCACTCTCCCCCACATGAGTTGTCCCATTCATAAAACCCTTTTGTACTTTGACACTCATGATGTTTTTCAACCCTTTAGGGATGGGAGTCCCGATAGTCTTACATCATGTCGTGAATTAGCCACATACTCCTTCTCCTCATTTTGCTAGCTTTCCCAATGGACTCCCAGATTATCTCTTCAAGGTTCTATTTTGACTGCACCTCCGCAGTATCATGAATCCTCCATTTCATCCACAATCAGTTTGACCTTCTACAAATTTCCCTCCATTTAATCTACCTCATACAGAAACCCACCCATGGGTCCCCCACCTTCCACCAATTCTCCAAGCTAATTGTGCCCTAATTGGCCCAACCATCTTACATTGGGGCACCCATTTCTGTATTTGTACACTCATCCCAAATTATTCTTTATTTGTTTGATAAATTGTAAAAATCCTTTGTTTCCAGCATTTACATATCTTTTTGTCGTCAACTTTGGCAACCTTCTTCCCTTTTTGGAAATGCAGCCCATGTCTCCCTTGGTTGGGGCACTCCTTATCATCTACCCCTATTGACATCATCCATATACTCCGAGTATCCCACAGGCCACTTACCTCTCCCCTCTGTGTTTGTTCACTTTGTCCCGCCTCTGGCACAACCTATCCCATGTCTTGTTGTCCCCCTGACACTCAACCTAGTTGAACGGTTGCAACCACTTATAATTTGCACATACCCCCAACCAAGGTCAGTCTTGAGTCTCCATACATCTTGATTTTGTCCATGTACCTCCTTAGTTTCTAACCTCACCTAGTAGATTTCACGAATCAATTTTCTTCTTGGAGTCGCGTCCCCCTTTTTGTCGACATCAGCACAATTTCCAGAAGGGCGACAGTATCTTGCCTCTCATTACCTTTCCAATGAGAGGTCTCGGATGGCATAGGGAGAACCAAAATTGCTCCCTGCTATCATTTACCCCCGTAACATTCAACTTCAACACTTTCTCATGTTACGGTGGGTCTTACTTTGTGACTATTGCAGTTATTTCTTATATTTTCCGAATACCTATGAACTTGGTTGGGCTATCAATGCCTACAAAATCTGTGATATTTCTTACAGATGTCACTGCCTACGATTCAGAGTATGTTCCTTAGAAGAATTTTCTTCTGCCTTTATCACGACCACCCCCGAGGGTGCTGCAGTTGTCTACATCAACACACCATTCCTTTTTGAGTTACATGACATGAGCATGGGGCATGTCCGCGTTGTTTGTACACATTTTATTTTTACACACCTTATGGAAGGTCGAGTTCTACAGGTTCCCTTCTCCCTCCAATGGGTAACTCTTGACACTCTCACTATATCTCTCTCTTACAATGACACTCTTAGTAGAAGAAACATTGATGAATTTTAGCTATACGTATGCTCCTAACCTTATCCATCAGGGGGCATCTGTTATCACTGAAATTTCGTCCGCAAATGGTTACAAGAATCCAACATCGTCAAACAGTTATGAGGTCACCCATGGACCAAAATTACCACAAAAGAATTTACAAAAGGTCCAAAACTATACAACCAGTGATCAAATTAAAGTGCGCTATGACTACACAGGGTGCATGCCCACATGCACAAAACATAAATGCAGGAAAAGCGCACATGCGCCCTATGCGCAACTGTCGTCGCTAAAATCCACGCACATCTGATAACGACACATTTATGAGATTGTTTGGCCTCCCACCCACTTCTGGTTCAGCTTCCAAGTTTATTTGACACCAAAATCTAGATTGGATCCGACTGGGTGGCTGGTTAAAGACCTAAAAATGCCCTAATTAGCCTCTTTTCACACTACAAGATGGTTGCACAATACCTCAAAGAGGTGTTATAAAACAAGGCCATGGGTGAACTTCATTTTTAAGGAATTCAATAGCAAAGTTATGTTGCTACTATTCTCTTGAAGAATCCTCTATTCTCATCAAGAGTATACTAGCACCATTACATTGGGCAATCCATATCACCCCTTGAGTGGATTAGCTTGGAATTCTTTCACCATTTTCATTCAAAGTTGTAAGAAGAGATTATTTGTGGGGATCCAGGAGCCCTCCCTTGGAGGAAGAAGGGACTCATAGTCCTCTTTCTTCTTGGTGTTTTCTTTCACTAATATAAACCTTGCTATTGGTGACATGAGACTTATTGGTTTCTTTGTTCTTATGTCCTTATGCTCACTAGTTTAGTTGTTATTTTATTTCTTAGTTTATTTCTTAGTTGTTCTTTTATATTTCTTTCTCTAACCCTTTCCTTTACATCTGTCCTGCTTAGCTAACCCAACTAAGCTTGTAAGCACCTATGTTTTGCTCATCTAGGTGGCAAACGAGGCACAACACTTTTTATCCTTTTTCCAACTCCTTGTGCATCATAACACTAGCTTGGAAATCCTATCAAAATTCATAAAAACCTCAACCATCCATATACCCGATCATATCCATGAATGGATAAGAACAAGAAGTATTTTAAAAGAAAATACCATCCCCCAATAACGACTAGACCAGTTGCTCATATCACTAGTCCCCCTCCTCGCTAAGCATGTTTCCACTACTTTCCCCAAAAATGAAGAAAAATCCATCACTAAGGCCCAATAGTTTGACTTAATATATGCTCAATCGAGGTACCTATACCATAGTACCCAATGCTCCTTTCCCTTTAACATTTGGTCAAGACAAACCCGAAACATCGAATATTGCCTATGGGTTGATTGGGTCCATGGCCCTTACTCACCCACATGCTTAATCAATACCCACATTTGGAGCTAATCCTTACCAACCACCATATGGGGGAATCCCATACTACCCTCCCCCACCACACCAACCACCATTCATGGTCCCCCCCTCTAATCATGGGACCACCAATACCTCCCCTCGTCCATTCACCCAGTACCTGTACAATAGGTGGTACCTTTACCGCCCTCAACATATACTCCCAAACTTATGGGGGGCACCTTCACTTCATACAACCAATACAAACCTCCCCATGATAACCCTTACTACCCCTTCCCTGGTCCTGCTCAACCTGTGTCCCTAACACATGGGAAATAATAGTTAGGGGTAAATTTTATCCAACCTTCGCTTATTCAACAAGTTCAATATTTTGAACAATTGGATATAACAAATCCCCCTAATACACCCAACAATAACTGGTGAAAATGGAATAATAGAAATGAAGGACAAGGGGGCAACCCCTAATAGAAAAATTCCCCAACAGGGGCGACCAAAACCAAGTTAACCAAAATCCCCAAGGGGGTAATAGCAATAACCAACCACGTCAAAGAAAGAATAATAAACTTATAACCAACTTCCCATGCACATTATGTGGTGATTATGGCCATTACACCCATCATTTCCCCCAAATACTTGATTTCAAGTGAATGGAGGAAGCTACGAACCCCCCCTTCCTCCTGCCTTGTAAGGACCACCGTGGGTACCTTCGAACTACATATCACCACTACAATTGTCTGTGTTGCAAAACCCAATCCTACACTAAGGTTTCATTAATATGCAACCAAAAGAGACCCAATGCCCACATCAACAAGGACAATTCCCTCCCCTAGAGCAATCCCATCCCAGTAATACCACCGAATGCAACATCCTCCTCACCATTGAACAGGAGATCCTTTTGCAAACTCACAATAACCAATATGGTACACCTCATGATCCATTATCCACCACCTCAGAAGCACCCGAACCACCAACCATAAAACCTTTGATGATCCCTCGTACTAATAATGAAGCCATCGCCTACATTCCTCACTCACCATTACACAGGAATATGCATAATCCGCATGCTCGGGCCTCCCATAGCTACAACCTTATTTATGATCTATCACAATAACCATGTTCCATGTTAGTCCTAGAAGTCCTTCAAACATGCCCTTCCCAATGAAAGGAGTTAATCTCACAATTGGGGGTAGTATATCCCGTAGACACCCGTGTAATCACATTTGACTTAGACAAAGTAGACCCACAACTCCCATCCTTAGTCACATTCCAAATTCGTGTCAAAATTTGGAATATCATCATCCATCGCCACATCATTGATGGAGAATCTACTTGCATCATGTCCAAAATGGTATGGAATCAACTTGGTTCACTTGAGTTAATCCCCTCAATGAACACCCTTCAAGCTTATGACGATAGACCATCCCAACCAGAGGGTTTGTATCAAAATGTTCTAGTGGAAATAGGGGGAAAGACAATCCTTATAGACATCGAATTCATAAACACCCAATTTTATTACAATATCCTTTTCAGACGAAGCTACATGTACACCATGCAGGTCATAGCTTCCTTGGTCTTTTTCACCATGTTATTCCCTCATAATGGGAAAATTGTCACCATTAATCAATTGACCCACTATGAACCTAACTAGTCAGGACACATTGATAACATCCTACCACTTATCTGCTCGAGCATTGACCTTGTACTAATGGTGAACAATGGACCAGGACTATTTCATGATCCATCCTTTCTAGGGTCATACCATGGCTACCCCTTCCCCACACCCAACACAACCAATGTCTGTGTAGTTACCTCATATGGGGTGGATATTCTTGATGCCCCTCCTTCCAGAGACTCATTGAGCCATTCCTCTACCCCTTCTCTTATACAAGAAATACTTCATGAGGAACCTCCCTTAGGGGAATCAGTTGAAAACCCACCACCCATGGGTCAAATCCCCATTTGGAAAATGATTGCACATGCCATCACCCAAATACCCTTCTTTTATCCCCCGTAGGAGTAAAAACATACCAAGTTTCTTCTACCCTCACCTTACCTAATATGGTCATAGTTATCCTGTATGGTATCTAGAACCACCAACTATGGTACTGGGTTTATTTTTCCCACCTCAACATGTGGTCTCATTGCCGCAAGAAGTGGCACATCCACCTAGTCACCCAACTGGTCACACATTTCGGAGAAATACTACCACCAAAACAATCAATAATTCTTGCAATGGCGACATTGTCTCCAACCAATGAGGCACATGAAATAACAAATAACCTACCCTCCCTTCCCCACCATGCATCCCACCTCCATGTGCATTGTGTGCCACTATTGGAAACCCTACCAATATCTTTCTCTCCTTTCTTGAGTTATGGAACCTCATTCTGACTCACATAACTGCCCCATTATTACCTACAACGATCGTCACACCAACTATCACAGAACCATCCTCTTCCAAACACAATGGTATGAGGACCAAGCACGCTTCTGCTATCTTCTCACATTATGGCTATTACACTCACCACTACCCAACCTGTTGGACAACTGAGAGGGGGGGCGGTGAATCAGTTGTTACCATGCTTAAACAATTATGGTTCTTTTAAAATCTGTGTAGAAACTTTGATTGATGATCACAATAATGCAGGGAAATAAACAATGGCACTTTCAGCATCATTCACATATATGAGAAACACAGAGACAAATATTTTCTGAGGAAACCCATGCAGGGTAAAAACCTCTTTTCTTTTATATGATAAGTAATGGTTACATTCTTTACAGTATCATACATATGAGCACAAACTCATAATGAGGCTACAACCTCAATTTTGCAAGATGCAACTTGCTGAGAGAACCAACTCTCTATTTTCTCTAGCACCTACTAGAAGGAAGCACCAACTCATTGGTTTCTCTAGCACCAACTAGAAGGAAGCACCAACTCCCTGGTTTCTCTAGCACCAACTAGAAGGAAGCTACAACTCCCTGTGTTCAAGCACCTACTTGAACCTATGAGGACAACAGTCCTCCCTAGCACCTCCCAACCACCCTGAAATATAAATCTTTGCTACAGAAACTTATTACAGTGATATGATGTTCAACAATGGATTACTAGACTTATCACTATTCTGTTGCATTTCGTTGCTCTGTCTGCCTGATTGCCTTTCTGCTCACATCACTTGCGCTGTCTTTTCTTCTTCTTTTTATGCTTTGTGTGCCATCTCCATTCTCTACACAGTTCCTCTTCTGTGTTATTCAGTTGTTGCACTCTCCTCCCTCTTCACACATGAATTACCTTCACCAACAACATTCACAGCAACCTCCAACCCCAACAACAACCCAATCTCTTGTCTGTACCATGTATTTATAGATTCTATGCACCTTGTGCATTCAATGTTCTCCATACCTTTGCATGCATACTCTCCATTGTTATCCTCCACCTCTCGAGTGCTCTATATTATCATCATCGTGACTCTTCAGCTTCTACGGTGGTTCACCCCGTGTGTCCAGTATCACTAGGTGTTATGCTAAGATTCCTCAGCCTCTCTGGCAGTTGAGACTCTTCGTCTTCTCTGTGATGGTCAAGCTCACCTTCTCTGTTTCAGTTACAACCTCAATCCCATCCAGCTGTCAATCGCCTCCATGAGTCGTCTCAATTCCACTGGCAGATTTTATGTGACTCTTCTTCTCCTCTGGAAGTCACACCGAAGTCTCTTCGCATCCTATGGTAGAAACCATCAATGGTTACTGGAAGTTTCACTGTGTCGTGCAACAGTAACCTTCCGATCTTGTTCAAATTCACCTGCATCGTTGGATTAACTCTGAAGGGTATTGTCGTTCTTTACCCGTTTCGCACTTTCGCTGTGAACTTATGATCTTCATCGACCCTGATAGACGGTTCATGATCTTGATGAATCAACGGTCCTGATCTCATCGTGATCTCGCATCTCACTGTTCCTTCGATGGAGATTCTCGTCACTCCCAGTTGCGATAGGCGAAGCTTCGAGATGGATCTCAGATCAATGATCCATGTTCTTGGTAATCCAACAGTCCTGATCTCTTCGCAATCTCGCATCTCGCGATTCCTGTGATGGAGGTTCTCGTCACTCCAAGTCGCGATAGGCGAGGCTCCGAGATGGAGCTCAGATCAACAGTCCACGTTCTTGGTGATCCGATGGTCCTGATCTTCTCGCAATCTTGCATCTCGCGATTTCTGTGATGGAGGTTCTCGTCACTCCAAGTCGCGATAGACGAGGCTCCGAGATGGATCTCAAATCAATGGTCCACGTTCTTGGTAATTTGACGGTCCTGATCTTCTCGCAATCTCGCATCTCATGATTCCCGTGATGGAGGTTCTTGTCACTCCAAGTCGCGATAGGCGAGGCTCCGAGATGGAGCTCAGATCAACGGTCCATGTTCTTGGTAATCCGACGGTCCTGATCTTCTCACAATCTCGCATCTCGTTGTTCTTTTGACTTTCCAGTCAGCGAGATGACGATCTTTTGCCACGTTTCCTCTTGATCCAATGGTCCTTGATTAAATCGTGATCTCGCATCTTGTTGTTCTTTTGACTTTCCAGTCAGTGAG
The DNA here is from genome assembly GCA_009831015.1 of Picea engelmannii. Taxonomy (NCBI): domain Eukaryota; kingdom Viridiplantae; phylum Streptophyta; class Pinopsida; order Pinales; family Pinaceae; genus Picea; species Picea engelmannii. The sequence continues at coordinate 652,590 of ML777015.1, read as the reverse complement.
ATGACGATCTTTTTCCACGTGTCCTCTTGATCCAACGGTCCTTGATTAACTCGTGATCTCACATCTCGTTGTTCTTTTGACTTTCCAGTCAGCGAGATGATGATCTTTTTCCACGTGTCCTCTTGATCCAACGGTCCTTGATTAAATCGTGATCTTGCATCTCGTGGATCTGGAGATGAATCATCTCGACTCTCCAAGTCGCGATCCGCGAAACTCTGAGATGGAGCTAAGATCAATGGTCCACATCTGATCTCTAATTAACGACTCAGATTACGTCACGATTTTGCATATCGCCATTACGCCCGCTTCTCCTTGTTCTTTAAGGATCGTGTAGGTTCTCCTCGAACCAACGGTGGTCGGGTCCTGCACTTGGATCTAACGGCTGAGATCTATCCTCCTCTCTAGTGCGCTCTTCTTGTCAATATTCATATCTGACGGCCCTCATGCTGTCGGGAATTTTGGATGGGATCCAACGGCTGTGGATCTCTATCTTCCTTCTACTCTGCAAACTCCTGTATCTTGAGCTTTACTACGCGCTTTTTACTCAATGTTGTTCCTCCAGAGCTTTCGCGTCCGAATCCCTAATGGATATTATCCTTCTTATCTTCACTGTTGTACTTTCCATCAATGACAAGCATATGCTACTTGGTAAACATTTGCCAACAATCTCCCCCTTTGGAATTGATGGAAACTAAGGAACCCGAATTCGTTTCTCCCCCTTTGACATCAATGCCAAAGAAGAAACAAGCTCCCCCTCAGCTATTGCAGTAATTTTAGGAGGCATTAGATATTCAAACAATACAAATCTCCCCCTAACAAGATGGACTCTTTTAGGTGTGAAACGAAATGACACCCAACTTTTGTCTAAGGTATTCAAATGGTGTCTTGGCTAGGGGATTTGTAAAGATGTCTGCAATTTGTTTTGTAGTGGGAATGTACTGGACCTGAACAATCTGATTGGTGACCTGTTCTCTCAAAAAATGATATTTTATGGGAATATGTTTTGTCTTGGAGTGGAAGACAGGATTTTTAGACACACTGATGGCACTCGTGTTATCATAATGAATTGGGATCGGTGCAGTATATTTTACCTCTAAGTCTGCAAGTGTCTGAATAATCCATAATACTTGTGTGCAACAGGTAGCAGCAGCAATGTACTCTGCCTCTATGGTTGATAGAGAGATGGAGCCTTGTTTTTCACTAAGCCAGGCTACTAAGGAGTTACCCAAGAAGAATTCTCTGTCACTGGTGCTTTTTCTCTCATCAACACAATTTTCCCAATCTGCATCTGAATAAGCAGTCAACTGAAGACTTTGATTTCTGGGATACTACAGACCATAAGTCATTGTTTCTTTTAAGTACCTGAATATCCTTTTGATAGCTTGCAAATGACTCTGTTTAGGAGCAACCTGATATCTTCCTACCATTCCTACAGCATGCATTATGTCTGGGCGAGATGTTGTGATGTACAACAGGCTTCCTATCATTGATCGATATGAGATTTGATCAACATCAGGTGAATCATCATCCTTGCTTAATTTACATCTAGTTACCATAGGTGTACCCACAGGTTTAGAATCTTCCATTTGAAACCTTTTCAGCATTTCTCTTAAATATTTTCCTTGAGAAATGAAGATCCCATCGGACCTCTGAGTAATTTGCAGACCAAGGAAAAATGACAGTTCTCCTATCATAGACATTTCAAATCCAGACTCCATGGCAGAAGCAAACCATTGTACCAGTGAGTCCTTATTACATCCAAATATGATGTCATATACATAGACTAGTACGATGAGCAACTCATTATCCTCTGTCTTAATATACAAATTGTTGTCAGTTGTTCCTCTCTTGAACCCTTTGTCTTTGAGATACGTATCCAGTCTGTGATACCAGGCTCGAGGGGCTTGTTTTAAACCATATAAATCTTTCTTCAACTTGCATACTAAGTCAGGGTTATCAGACAATTTGAAACCCTCTGGTTGTTCCATATAGACTTCTTCACTTAAATCTCCATTGAGAAAGGATAACTTGACATCCATTTGGTAGACTTTAAACCTTTTATGACAAGCATAGGCAAGAAACATTCTTATAGCTTCTAATCTTGCTACGGGCGCAAATGTTTCATCAAAATCCAGTCCTTCTATCTGAGCATAGCCTTTACAGACTA
>ML777015.1:610246-647409 GCA_009831015.1 Picea engelmannii | reverse complement strand
ATAGCATTCATAGCCTTAGCATTGAAGCTAAATTCTAGTTTGTCATCCTTATTAGCTAGCACAATTGGCTTTACATAACCAGTCTCTACCACATCCCAGACATCTGCACCTAAATCCATTATGTAGGTTCTCATTCTAACTTTTCAGAAGGTAAAGTTTGTTCCATTGAACAGAGAGGCCTTATTGGTTGAATTTCCTTCATGACTAGACATGTTTAAGCTTTAGGATCTACCCTTAGATAAAAGGGGCCGGATCTGATACCAATTGTTGGACAACTGAGAGGGGGGGTGAATCAGTTGTTACTGTGCTTAAACAATTATGGTTCTTTTAAACTCTTTGTAGAGACTCTGATTGACGATCACAATAATGCAGGGAAATAAACAATGGCACTTTCAGCATCATTCACATATATGAGAAACATAGAGACAGATATTTTATGAGGAAACCCATGCAGGGTAAAAACCTCTTTTATTTTATATGATAAGTAATGTTTACATTCTTTACAGTATCATACATATGAGCACCAACTCATAATGAGGCTACAACCTCAGTTTTGCAAGCTGCAACTTGCTGAGAGAACCAACTCTCTGTTTTCTCTAGCACCTACTAGAAGGAAGCACCAACTCCCTGGTTTCTCTAGCACCAACTAGAAGGAAGCACCAACTCCCTGGTTTCTCTAGCACCAACTAGAAGGAAGCTACAACTCCCTGTGTTCAAGCACCTACTTGAACCTCTGAGGACAACAGTCCTCCCTAGCACCTCCCAACCACCCTGAAATATAAATCTTTTCTACAGAAACTTATTATAGTGATATGATGTTCAACAATGGCTTACCAGACTTATCACTGTTCTGTTGCATTTCGTTGCTCTGTCTGCCTGATTGCCTTTCTGCTCACATCACTTGCGCTGTCTGTTCTTCTGATTTTTATGCTCTGTGTTCCATCTCCATTCTCTGCACAATTCCTCTTATACGCTATTCAGCTGCTGCACTCTCCTCCCTCTTCACACATGAATTACCTTCACCAACAACATTCACAGCAACCTCCAACCCCAACAACAACCTAATATCTTCTCTGTACCATGTATTTATAGCTTATGTGCACCTTGTGCATTCAATGTTCTCCATACCTCTGCATGCATACTCTTCGTTTTTATACTCCACCTCTCGAGTTCTCTATCTGATCATCATCGTGACTCTTCAGCTTCTCCGGTGGTTCGCCCTGCATGTCCAGTATCACTGGGTGTTATGATGAGATTCCTAAGCCTCTCTGGCAATTGAGACTCTTCGTCTTCTCTGTGACAGTCGAGATCACCTTCTCTGTTTCAGTTACAACCTCAATCCCATCCAGCTATCAATCGCCTTCATGAGTTGTCTTCATTCCACTGGCAGATTCCATGTGACTCTTCTACTCCTCTGGAAGTCAGACTGAAGTCTCTTCGCATCCTCTGGTAGAAACCATCAATGGTTACTGGTAGTTTCACTGTGTCATGCAACAGTAGCCCTCCGATCTTTTTCAAATTCACCTGCACTGTTGGATTAAATCTGAAGGGTATTGTTGTTCTTTACCCATTTCGCACTTTCACTGTGAACTTATGATCTTCATCGACCCTGATCGACGGTTCATTGTCTTGGTGAATCAACGGTCCTGATCTCATCGTGATCTTACATCTCATTGTTCCTTTGATGGATATTCTCATCACTCCTAGTCGCGATAGGTGAAGCTCCGATATGGAGCTCAGATCAACGATCCACGTTCTTGGTAATCCGACGGTCCTGATCTCTTTGTAATATCACATCTCACGATTCCTATGATGGAGGTTCTCGTCACTCCAAGTCACGATAGGCGAGGCTCCGATATGGAGCTCAGATCAATGGTCCACGTTCTTGGTGATCCGACGGTCTTGATCTTCTCACAATCTCTCATCTCGCGATTTCTGTGATGGAGGTTCTTGTCACTCCAAGTCGCGATAGATGAGGCTCTGAGATGGAGCTCAGATCAACGGTCCACGTTCATGGTAATCCGACGGTCCTGATCTTCTCGCAATCTCGCATCTCGTGATTCCTGTGATGGAGGTTCTTGTCACTCCAAGTCACGATAGGCGAGGCTCCGAGATGGAGCTCAGATCAACGATCCACGTTCTTGGTAATCCGATGGTCCTGATCTTCTCGCAATCTCGCATCTCGTTGTTCTTTTGAATTTCCAGTCAGCGAGATGACGATCTTTTGCCACGTCTCCTCTTGATCCAACGGTCCTTGATTAAATCGCGATCTCGCATCTCGTTGTTCTTTTGACTTTCCAGTCAGCGAGATGACAATCTTTTGCCACGTGTCCTCTTGATCCAACGGTCCTTGATTAACTCGCGATCTCTCATCTCGTTGTTCTTTTGACTTTCCAGTCAGCGAGATGACGATCTTTTTCCACGTTTCCTCTTGATCCAATGGTCCTTGATTAAATTGTGATCTCACATCTCGTGGATCTGGAGATGAATCATCTCGACTCTCCAAGTCGCGATCCGCGAAACTCTGAGATGGAGATGAGATCAACAGTCCATGTCTGATCTCTATTTAACAACTCAGATTACGTTGCTATTTCGCATATCGCGATTACGCCCGCTTCTCCTTGTTCTTTAAGGATCATGCAGGTTCTCCTCGAACCAACGGTGGTCGGGTCCTGCGCTTGGATCTAACAGTTGAGATCTGTCCTCCTCTCTAGTGCGGTCTTCTTGTCAATATTCAAATCTGACGGCCCTGATGCTGTCGGGAATTTTGGATGGGATCCAATGGCTATGGATATTTGTCTTCCTTCTCCTCTGCAAACTCTTGTATCTTGAGCTTTGATGCGTGCGTTTTCCTCAACGTTGTTCCTCTGGAGCTTTCACATCCGAATCCCCAATGGATATTATCCTTCTTATCTCCACTATTGTACTTTCCATCAATGACAAGCATACGCTACTTGGTAAACATTTGCCAACACAACCCTCCCTCAATTTCGAGACACCCTAGAAACAGTGCATGAAACCACATTTCCTAAGTCCTCCCAACTGATCTCCTCTATATCAAAAATTACTATCATTCACTATGTTTCTATGCCAGTAAATGAATGCATGAGATTTCCTTGCACGTTATGTTACCATATGGATCAATACACATATTAGTTCCCACTCATCGTTGAGGGACAAGCATGCTAGAGGGATTCCATCCCACCTGTGAGGCTAGATATATATGCACTGTTAATTCCCACATTTAATTATCAACCATGGCTCGTAAGCTTCGAGGTGCATGCATAAGAAACGTAGGATCAGAGCCTAGTCTAGCCTAATCTAAAGCCGACAAAACAATCTTCAAACCCACACTACAGGAAATTAACACTAAGGATTCATCATTAGGATGTAGGAATAACTTAGTGCTATAAAGGTTTAGATCACAGTCTTTCATGCACTCAGGGTGATGTTCATGTGATTAATCGTGGGCATCTTACTTAAGTTTTATGTCCTTCAATGATTATTTCCTATAGCGGATCCACACTTGAATGCAATAAAAGAAACAAACAAACATAAATGAAATTCACGATAGAAACTAACACCTTAGGAATAATTCCAATGAGGGAAGGACACATCTCATGAGTTAGAACTCTAATCTGTCAATTGGTGTTTGAAGCTACAAACTTGCAATAAGAAGCCAAACAAAATGAGATACTAAAACAAAACTATGCGATCAACAATTTATTGTAAAGATATATCCTAAAATGGGAAGATTAAATTCTATCCTACAAAATGATAACAAAATAATTCATCAATAACAAAAATAAGAGAGGAAATTAGTGCGGAAATAAGTGTAGACTAGTACAAAGCAATGCAAAAAGAAAATTGACTAAGAACAAAAATAAGTCCTAAAGAAATCCAAACTTAAACTGTAGAAATATTAAGAAAATGTAAAATCACACATTCTAAACTCATGACCACTCACCAATTGAATACATCCATAAAGTAAAGGAAAAAGAAAGGGATGGAAAGGAAAAGAATGAATATTAGAAGAGGAAGTGGTTTTCTGTGTAATTGAGATATGAAGGCAACATTTAAACTCAATAACTAATACACAGAAAATGAGGAAGAGATGGAAACAATATCCTCTTGTAATTAATTGATTGTAATGTATAATCAAATTGAGAACTAAGGAGTGAATCAAGTGAGGAAAGATGAGGTCAATATAGAAGAGAAAGGTGATATATATATAAAATGGAACAACTGTATTTTACACTATTTGGGATAGCGTAGAATAGGTGAATGGATATGTGAATGGGATAGTAGATTTCGATGTGTGAGTAGGATGACAAATCAATGGTGGAAAATGATAGATGCAAAGAGTGGTTTGAACGATTAAATAGATGAGAGTGAAGCATGGAAGCAAGGGAACATTCTTGACAATTAATTAAGCATAGAAACAGAGCATTGAAAGGATATGCATAAATATAAGAAAACATAAGTAATGGAAGGAGTACAAACTAAACTCAAATCTTAAGAAGTGTAATATTGTACTCAATTGAGAAATGTGATTTGAGTCTCAATTCATCCATATAATTCAACAACATAAAATTAACAAAACTTTAACTCAAATGAAGGTACCGGTTGACTATAGAACCTTCTGGTACCAGAAGACTCGGAGTATCGAATGACTTGCAATGCGGGTACTGGAACAGGAACAATACAGGTACCAGAACATGGACAATGCATATACTGGAACATGAACTGTACAAAACATGTTTCTTGGACATAGAAACATAGGATTAAACCATCATCGACAAAACTATTATATAATCATCATTTTAATCACTAAAAATATGGAAAATTATGTATTAACCACATAGGATAATAACAAGAGATAATGGAGGTTTATAATGTAATTAGGGATATATTAGTGACAAAATGAGGGGAGAAGGTGTAATTATAAGTGTATTTTTATGGTGGAAAATACGACAAAACTGGAGGTCAACACCACCCATTACACCACCAGTAAAAACCCTAATGGACCAGGCTATGAACAATCCCCATCCAAGCAGTCATGGAATACCCCCTCCAAGGAAAAACCTCCATCGTTTGACCCCACTTTCCATATCTATTCCACCACAATGCACAAAATTCTCATCAAACCCCCCAAACTCTCCAGTAACACTTGTTTACGAGATTTCTGCTCCCCCATACCATTCTACATCCAATTCATATATGGATATTTGGTTCATGACTTCTACTGAAGACTCTCATTCCACTCCCATAGTTCCATTCATCTCGGATTTGAATGATGATATCCAATAATCAACCCAAACTCTGTCCATCGACAACTTGTCCATTACCCCCACGAATATCAACACCTCAATCTCACATGTTACAGACTCCTTGTACTCCCTCACCTTTCAATCCGATGAAGACATTCTGGAGGTTCTATGTGCACATGATTACCCATGGGATTTATTTTACCAACGATCCTTTTTTTTGGCTCACAATGTTGTTTATCCACCCTTAGACACCCCTATATGTACCATTGAAGCTAAGGATTTCATCCCCCTTGGCCATGTGGACTGGTTCAAAAATCCAATACCCACACATAACGCATTGGAAAAAGGAAATATGGAAAATATCTCACCCAAAATCAAGATAGACATCTTGGTCATCCATAATACCGTGGAAGAAATTACTCTAGGGGCTGCATGCTCTCTAGAGGAAATCATAGCATATAAGGCCCTCTTCCAAGAATACTGAGATGTGTTTGCCAAGTCTTACACATAAATTCTTGGGTTATACCTAGTCATTGTTGAACACTGTATTGAAACATGGCCCGATGTTTCCCTTGTTCATCAAAAGTAATGCCCCCTTCGCCCTTATAAATCCATGGCTATTAAATCTTAAATCAATAAACTGTGGGTCATCGGCTTCATCTACCTAATAACCTACACATCACGAGTTTCAAACCCAGTTCCTGTAAAAATACTAGCGCACTATTCGAGTTTACACCGAATTTCACAACCTCAACCAAGTTTGTCCTAAAGACAACTTTCCTACCTCATTCATCGACCAAGTTATCAATGCCTATGTCAGCCACGGAATCCTTTCACTCATTGACAGTTTTTCCGACTATAACTAGATTCAAATATGCCATGTGAATCAATACAAAACTACCTTCACCATCCCTTGGGGCACATTTTCATATTGATTTATGCCCTTTGAACTCAAAAAATATGGATCCACCTTCCAATGCGCCATGACATATGCCTTTCATGATTTGGATCACATTATTATTACTTACTTGGATGACCTCATTACTTGTTCCAGGAAGCACTCACAACATATTGAGGATCTACAAATCATCTTTGAACACTACCGAAGATACAATATTCAACTGAACCCCCTGAAATGTGTCTTTTGCATCACCGCATGTCGCCTATTGACATTCATCATATTCAAACATGGCATTACCATCTACCCCCTCAAGGTCCAGGCCATCAATGAGATTCCTCCTCCCAAAAAAATACACCAATTACAAAGCCTCCAAGGAAAATCCAATTTCCTACGAAATTTTGCTCCCGATTATGCCATTCATGCTCACACCTTCTTACGCTTGCTAAGACACGATGATCCATTTCAATGGGACCAACATGCCCAAGCTGCATTCAAATCGCTAAAAGAATCACTGTACAAAGCACCCTTAATTAGTCACATTGACTATGATAGCGATTATATACTATACATTTCCACATCATAGGTCTTAGTCGTTGGTTTTCGCGTTTAGGTAGATGATGTTCAGCATGAGCATGTAATCTACTACATCAGAAAAAACCTCTTAGGACCCCCACTCAAACACAACCATGAGGACAAAATATCCCTCACAATCGTCCTCGCGATTCAAAAGATGTGACATTACATCTTTCTTTGCACCACCAAATTCATTGCAAATTCCAACCCAATGCACTACCTCTTGAGTCGCGCCAGTTCAATGGCCAATACATTCACTAGATCATCTTTCTTCAAGAGTATGACCTAGAGTTCACTACCCCATAAATAAAAAAATCCCTTATCTTGGTTGAGCTCTTGGTCTACTTTCCATCTAACTCCTCTGACCCCCATGTCAATGAGGATTTCCCAGATGATCATTTGTTCCTCATATCATCCAAAGACCCATGGTATGGAGATATTCTGGTCTATCTCCAAACTCAAACATTTTACCCTAACCTCTTTCAAGATTATCGTCATCAAATTCACCACCAAGCCTCTCAATACCTCCTCATAGGATATGTCCTCTACCACAGAGGATTCAACACCATATTACGATGATTCCTCATCCTTGAGGAGGCAGAAAAAGTCCTCAATGATTGTTACAATGGGGCATGCAACGACCACCTCTCCGACATGTCCACTACACATAATATCATTTGGGCTGGTTAATTTTGGTTGACTCTATTCCATGACAACATTAATGCAGTCAAGCATTGTAACAAGTGTCAATTATATGCCCACAAAGCCCAAGAACCACCTACCCTTCTTCATCCCATCATAAAAGTTGGCCCCTTCTGTAAATGGGGAATTGATTTCATGACTTTGAACCCCCCATCCAATAATGGGAACAAGTATATTGTATTCATTGTCGACTACTTTACCAAATGGGTAGAGCCCATGTCCACCTTCAACAATACAATAGACACGACTAATCGTATTTTATTTAGTCAAGTCATTTCCCACTTCGACGTTCCCCTCCAAGTAGTGTCTGACCATGGAAAACATTTCGAGAATAAAATAAAACAGAATCGTAGAGAAATAAAATAAAACAAATGTGGAAATAAAACACATAAGATACACAATACAATAGAGACACAGATATATGTGGTTCACCCAGTGTGGGCTACATCCACCATAGAAATTTCCAGGTCCTTCCTTTATTATTATCTAGCAAATGAAGGGATACAAACTATCACAAACCTGTTGTAACTTCCTCTTCTTTCTCTCATAGTATCCTCTCTAAGAATACAATATTCACAATGATACATCACTGCAATATATTTCCCTCATAAAAGAGGGTTTCCTTCTAAGGAAAAAACCCTAACATAACTTCTACCATCAGATCTACAACCTTATACTGAACTGTCCATATTTACTATGAAATTAAAATATACATTTACAAGGCCATTTTTCCTTCAAGGGATTCACCCCCGAACCTCCGCAGGGTGGTAACCCCCCTTCCACTCCCCCATGTGGAGGAGTGTACATTATTCTAGGGTGTAGAGTCTTCATGGGGTATAAACACAGCTAAAAACAAATACCTTTGAATCAGGAAGATAATCAGGCTCCACAACCAACAATCTCCCACTTGGAGACTGATCTCAACAACTCCACCATTGTTGTATCTATTGGACTATGATCCTTTTTGTACCTGGAAAATTTCTCATCTTCACATTTATGCTTGAAGAACAACTGAAACTGAGAAAGAAGTCAGTTTCTCCCTAGTTACTCCCTTAGTTAACATGTCTGTAGGATTCTGGCTAGTGTGTATATTTTTCAACTTCAAATATCCATCTTCAAAGATGAATCGTATGAAATGGTACCTGAGATGTATATGGTTAGTATTCGAATGAAAGGATGAGCTCTTTGCAAGATGAATGACACTCTCATTGTCACAATACAACCTGCTATTCTCCTACTTATTTCCCAATTCCTCCATACACCTTTGTAACCAAATCATTTATTTACTAGCCTTTGTAGAAACAACATACTCTACTTCTATTGTTGAAAGTGAAACAACCTTTTTCATTTTCTAAATCCATCTTATTGTTATTCCACCTATAATAAAAACATACCCTGTGGTGCTCCTCCTTCTATATTTATCACCTACCATATCTAAATCAACATATCCCTATAGAACAGTGTCTCAAACTTCAAAACATAATGCATGAATAGTATTACCTCTCAAATACCTGAGAATCCACTTTACTGGCTCCCAATTCTCTTTACCTGGATTTTTCATATACCTACTCACAACTCCCACTACATGTGCAATATCTGGTCTTGTGCAAACTATCGCATACATCAAACTTCCAACTGTTGATGAATAAGGGACATTGGACATGTATACTATCTCCTCCTCTCTCTTGGGATACATTTCCTTAGTTAATTTGAAATGGTTTGCCAAAGGTGTGCTAATTGGTTTTGCATTCTGCATTCAAAACCTCTCCAACACCTTCTCTATGTACTCACCCTAAGACAATGTCAATTTGCAATTTTTTTTGTCTCTTGTTATTCTCATACCAAGGATTTTCTTTGCAGCACCCAAATCCTTCATAAAAAATGAATTAGCTAATTTCTTCTTGATCACATTTATATCTTTCATATTAGACCCCGCAATAAGCATTTCATCTACATACAATAGCAAGATAATATAGCTTCCATTTTCTAGCCTTTTAAAATAAACACAGTGATTAGAATGACATCTAATATAACCTTGTTCTGTCATAAACCTGTCAAACTTAAAATGCCATTTCCTTGGAGGTTTCTTTAGGCCATACAAGATCTTATTCAACATGCATACCAAATTATCCTTCCCTTTGACCTCATACCCATGTGGTTGTTGTATATAAATCTATTCTTCCAAATCGCCATGGAGAAAAGTTTTTTTTACATCTAACTATTCAAGATGCAAATATTCTACTGCCACAAGACTTAAAATAGTCCTAATTGAAGTCGTTTTAACAACATGAGAAAATATTTCATCAAAATATATACCTTTATTTTGTGCAAAACCCTTTACAACAAGTCTATCCTTGTACCACATTTTTCATCCATCTTCTTCGTTCAACTTGTAAACCCATTTATTCTGCAATGCTCTTTTTCCTTAGGAAACTGAACCAAATCCCAAGTCTGGTTATTTACTAGGGAATCCATTTCCTCTTTCATTCCTTGCTCTCGATTATATTTGGTGTCTACCTGCATTTCCTCTTCATAACATTCTGGTTCACTAGAATCAGTCAACAATAAATAATACAATGAAGGAGATTATCGTTCAAGGTTTCTACTTAACCTGGTAGATCTTATAACAAAACTTGCAAGAGTTTGAGGTACTTGTTGCTCCTGTTGTTGTACATTTTGATTTTCTAGTGCCTTTGGAATTTCTTTTTCAGTGATCTCATTAAGCACTTTGTATTTTGGTTTTTATTTTTCCTATTTCTTTCCCTCAACTGATATTTGTACATGACCTTCTCATTGAATATGACATCTCTACTCCTAATGATTTTGTGATTTTCATAATCCCATAAGTTATAGTCAAAATCATTATCAATGTATCCAATAAAGGTACACTTCTTGGATTTTTCCTCAATCTTTGTTCTATTTTCTTTATCAATATGGACAAATGCTTCACAACTGAAAGTCTTCAAAAAAGAATAGTTTACCTTTTTACCTGTCCATGCCTCCTCTAGAATTCCACCATCCAAAGAGCTTGGAGGTCCTTTGTTTATTAAGTAAACAACAATATCTACAACATCTTCCCAGAACTGTAAGGGAAAACCATCATGCAATCTCATACTCTTTGCACGCTCCACGATTGTCATGTTCATCCTTTCTAACATACCATTTTCTTGTGGTGTTCTTGGAACTGTTTTCTCTCTACGAATCCCATGGTATGAACAATAATCATCAAACTCCTTGCTGCAATATTCACCTCCATTGTCTGATCTGAGACACTTCAACCTTTTTACTGTTTCATTCTCAACCAAATATTTCCATTTCTTAAAAGTATCAAAAACATCATATTTTTGTCGAATGCAATAAACCCAAGTTTTTCTAGTTGCATCATCAATAAAAGTAACATAATAACGAGAGACACCAAGAGCTTATACCTGAGATGGTACCCATACATATGTATGCACAATATCTAACCTTTCACTCTTATTTTATTTTCCAACTCTGAGAAATATGGCTCTCTTTTGTTTTCCATAAACACAATGCTCACAGAAATCCAAATCAATTTGTTTCAGATATGGAAAAAAAAATCTTTTGTGAATTATTTGCATCCCCTTCTCACTCATGTGTCCAAACCTATGATGCCACAGTGTTGTATCCACTTCTGTAGAAGCTAAAGATATAGAAGAGTTAGTATTACCATTACATAAATACAATGTACCTACCTTCTCTCCTTTTGCTACCACCAATGATCCTTTGGTGACCTTCCATACCTTATCTGTAAATATGAATACACAACCTTCACTTGCCAACTACCCTATTGAAATTAGATTTTTCCTTAGATCTAGAACATGTCTTACCTCTTTCAAAAACCATTGGTTCCCATTCCTTTTCTTTATTTTTAACTTTCCCATTCCAACAATTTTTCATGGTGCATCATCACCCAAATGAACCTGTCCAAAATAACCTTGAACATTGTTGTGTCTCTTTTGTCACCTAAATGAGAAAAATAGAGATGCTTACAAGCCCAATTGGGTTATCTAGGCAAGACAGAAGTGAAGGAAAGAGATAGAAGTATAAAGCATAAAGGATAAGAAAATAACTAAACTAATAACATTAAAATAAACTAAACGAGAGTGCATAAAGAGATTAGAACAAAAATAACCAACACACATGCCACCAATGGAAAGGATTGTATTAGTGGAAAGAAAACACCAAAGAGAAAGGGAAATATATGGGTCCCCTCTTCCTCCAAGGGAGGGCTCTTGGACCCCCAAATATTGAGCTCTTCTTATAAGTAAGAAACTAGAATGAAATGGTGAAGAGAATCCAATGCACATTCACTCAAGAGGTGATATGCATGGCTAAATGAAATGATGCTTGTATACTCTTGATACGAAAAGAGGATTCTCCAAGAGAATATAAGCAAATAAAAATATAAATGAATTCCTTGAAAATATAGTGCACCCATGGCCTCTTTTTATATCATATCTTCGAGGCATTATGCAACCAATTCTTAGTGTGAACAAGGGGCCCTTTAGGTCTTTGACCAGCCCCCTAGTCGGATTCAACCGAGATTTGAGTGTCAAATCGACTTGCAAGATGAACCAAAAGTGGGTGGAAGGACGACCAATATCATAAATGCACTATTTTGAGGTGTGCATGGCTTTTTGCGTCCACAGTCGCACATCGGGCACATGTGCGTTTTTCCAATGTTATCTGACTGTCGCACGTGCACGCGTGCCTTGTGTAGTTTTAGCGCATGCTGATTTTATTGTTGGTTGTATAGTTTTGGACCTTTTGGAAAATAATATTTGGTCCATGAATGAACTAATGAGTGTTTTGAATATGCTGGATTCCTCTAACCATTTGTGGATGAAATTTTAGTGATAACAGATGCCCCCTTATGGATGAGGTTAGGAGCATACGTATAGCCAAAATTCATCAATGTTTATTCTACTAAGAGTACCATTGTAAGAAAGAGAGATAATGAGAGTATCAAGAGCGGCCTGTTGGAGGGAGAGGGGAACCTGTAGGACCCAAAACTTGCGCATGGTGTAAAAAATAAAACTGTGTACAAACGAGGTGGGCATGCCCCATGCTCGTATCATGTAACTCAAAAATGTGTAATACAGTAACTGAAGCTGTGTGTTGGCATAGATGACTACAACACCCTCAGGGGCATGTTTATAATAGCAGAGGATTATTTTGGTGGTGAATATACTCTTAAAAGAGGCGATGACACCTAGAAGAAGTGTCGAGGATTTGCAGGCATTGATGGCTTAACAATTTTCAAAGGTCTTCAACAAATATTAAAAACAACTGCACTAGTCACAAAGTAAGACCAACCGCAACATGAGAAAGTGTTGAAGTTGAATGTGGTGGGGGTCAACGACATCAAAGAGAAACTATGTTTCTCTCTACACCGTCCAAGACTCCTCATTGTAAAGGTAATGAGAGTCAAGATATTGTCGCCTGACTGGAAACTATGTTGATGTTGACAGAAAGGGAGACGTGACTTTGAGAAGCAGAGGGCTTCAGGAAATCCACTGGATGAGATCAGGAACTGATGAGATACATGGATGAAGTCAAGATGCAGTGAGAATCAAGAATTCCCTTGGTTGGGGAGATATGCAAAGTGGAAACAACCATAAAACTGAATCTAGCGTCAGGGGGACGACTAGACGAGGGTGAGTTGTGCCAGAGGCACGACAAAATGGAGGAACACAAAGATAAAAAAGGTGTATGGAATGTAAGATACTCAGGGTTTATGGATAATTTGATTGATGAGGGGAAGTGAAAAATGCCCCAACCAAGGGCGACAAGGGTTGCTTTGTCAAAAAAGGAAGGTCTCTACAGGCGACAACAAAAAGCTATGTAAATGCGGGGAAAAGGTTTTGTAAAATTACTGAAAGAGTAAAGAATGAGTTGGGATGATTGTGAAGATATAGAAATGGGTGCCCCAGTGTAACATGGCTTGGCCGATGATGGCGCAAGTCATTTGGGAAACACATGGAGGGTGAAGGCCCCTTAGGTGGGTTTCTGTATTTAGGGAAATGTATGGAGGATAATTTGTAGATGGGCAAACTGATAGTGGATGAAAATGGATGGTTAATGATACTGCAGGGGTGCAATTAAAATAGAACCATGATGAAGTAACCTGGGACTCCATTGGGTAGGCTAGCATAATGAGTATAAGGAGTATTTGGTTGGTTCTCGATGATGCATAAGACTATCGGGACTCCCATCTCTAAAGGGTGAAAACAACATGAGTGTCAAAGTTCCAAGGGGGACTATGAATGGGACAACTCATATGGGGGAGGGTGCTACCGAGTGATAGTATTGAAATGCAGCAGAGGTGATAGTATTGTAGATCCATACATAGGGATCCTAGAGGCAAATATTGATGGGTGTCACTGGGAGATGCAATTTGATATTCAGAGGAAATGACTACATGCTAGTGTCAATGATATACCTGAAGGGATACTGCTAATGTGTGATGATCAAGTACCTACACACATGAAAATCGAATACCCAACGTGAAAAATATATGAAGAGAAAGATCATATAACAATTATTCAATAATATGTGAATGTAAGCATGTGTACCTCAACATCGGATGAGAAAAATGCCCCCGGGGGATGAGGATGGAAAATGGCTCGGCGAATGGAATTGTGTAGGTGATGGGGTCTTGATCCTGTGGCTAAAGGCGAAATGAAAAACGGATGCTCGGAGCTCCCGGAATTGAGTCTGGAAGTTTGGAAAAATGGATTATATATAGTTGTAGGGCCCACAATGCCACCTCATTTGTACCTACTGTCTTACTGAGTGGACGAGTTATTTTAGAGGAGATTTCGAGATTCTGGGAGATCGCAGTAGCCGATTCAGGATCAACGAGTTGTAGGTTAGTTGTCATATCCTCCTGCATAGAATTAGGGTTTCTATTTTTGGGCAGGGCCTGTATGAAGGGTCGTACAGAGGGTTTTGCAGGTGTGGGCCCCCTAGTGCACGGGCGATCGAGAAATTCGTGCGCACGGGTGTGCGCCTATAATGCGAACATCCATGCATGGGGGAGCCCTAATGGGGAAAACAAGCATGCATGGCATGCGCACCTCTGCAAGGATCAGTAGTGCCTCCACAAGGATCAGTAGCACATGCATGCGCGTTTGTATTCCTAATAGTTGGGCATGCGGGTGTAGTTGTGTAGTGAATAGGCACGCTATGATGTGCGCCTGTATGTGTGACACAGCTGTATGAATGCGCATATGTATGGCCAGCAGTCGCGCATGACTGTGCGAATAGGGGATGAAAAAGAATGCATGTGTGCGCACCTATGGGGATGAACAGGCGCACATGTGTGTGCACATGTGAGGAAAAACAGTTGTGCCTTTGAGGCAAAGCTGAAGGGTGTAAAAACTTATCTTTTTTGGTGATTTTGATGTTTTTATGGGTTGTGATGGCTAATCAAGTGTTGTATATGTGGATGTAGGTGATCATTTGGACGATACTGGTTCATTGGAGAGAGAGGGACTGGTCATGCCTGAGGGAGGCAGTGAGGGATAAGGAGTCGACAGTCTGAGATACTTTGGTAGCTTGTGGGCTATTGAAGTTTTTTGAGTGTTCACTAATGTGGACATAGGAGTAATTTTTGCAGTTTCTGATTAGGATGTGGAGCCCTGACCTGCATTTATTTATGGTGCGGGGTGAGAATCTAGCCTTCACTGTAGTGGAGGATGTATATTTTTTGACTGGTCTCCCTTTTCAGGGAACCCCATTACCGGTGAAGCCCTTAGTACCTGGGGATGGGTAGTTGGCTATCTTAGCCCAGAGATATTGTTCAGGGGAGAACTTTATGTCGGGCTCTGTGGTTAGTATTGGGGAAAAAGACGCTCTTGTACATCATTTCATGGAAATGATGATTGTGAGAGTCTATGAGTCTCTTGCGACTAAACAAATCAGTGGAGGTCAGTTGAGGATCATGGAGAAGGCACTGGCGGGTGACCATTTTTCCTAGGGCTTGAGTCTCCATGCTAAGATGGTAGCGCAACTTGACAGGTGTTGTGCTTCTAACTCAGGGGAGTTTTCCTTTAGGTCTATATTAGTGGCATGGTTTTTGGAGAGGCTGTCGATGTTTCACCCTAGAGTGATTTTGGGCGCACTTGGTGTGCAAGAGACACGACTGAGGTGGTGGGAGACGATCCTGGTTCGTCACGGTGGTGTTGAGGGTGGCCACTATTTCACGACCGAGGCTGCATAGGTGTAGCGTCATATGCCACAAATCATACTGCGATATCCATATTGTGGGGTGGACTTCCAAGATGATCCGGAGATGGTGTTACCCCCAGGAGAGGTGTTCGACCACAGAGGTATGATGCGATATTTGATGGTTTGATATTTAGATAGTATAGCATGTTTGTTATGTATAAATGGATGTTGATGCTACCATTTGTTTATTGTGTGTGCAAATGTTGGACCTCACGGGTGTGAGGTTGAGTTAGTTAGAGCACCAACTCATTAGGGGCCGGTGAGACCTCCGCGAGGAGACCTCCGGGCAGGAGAGAGATGGAAGCGGGATGATGCTAGGGCGAGGCCTGTTGAGGATGAGAGAGCGACCAGGCGACGCTGGTTTGATGACCTCGATGCAGGACCATCAAATGCTCCTCCGACGGAGGTTGAGGGAGAGTTTGAGGATATTCATCACCGCTTGGAGGTGGTACTATAGAGAGTGCCTGAAGGCATGTGGTCATGGATCCTAGACGAGGGGCTGCCAGAGCAACGTGTGGGTGTTTTGGTAGCGTGGTGGAACGTGGTTCGGATAGCGGCTATATTGGGGGAGACGATGACTAGGAAACTACCTCTGTGTTATGAGGGACCCTTAGCTGGTGGGTCCCCTCCTCCATAGAGAGGGCTAGGTGGTGGAGCTCTAGAGGCGCCATGAGTTGCCC
Organism: Picea engelmannii; assembly: GCA_009831015.1. NCBI lineage: Eukaryota > Viridiplantae > Streptophyta > Pinopsida > Pinales > Pinaceae > Picea > Picea engelmannii. The sequence continues at coordinate 631,027 of ML777015.1, read as the reverse complement.
TGTATTTGTGTATTTTTTGTATCTATATAGGCTGGTGAGCCCATTTTGTATATGGTGAGGTGGTACCATTTTTGTATCTATAGGGGTGAGGTGGTTCGCCTGCCTACGGATGGTGTACTTGATGTGCTATTTTTTGTAAACACTGATGACACATTGACCGATATATATATATATATATATATATATATATATATATATATATATATATATATATATATATATATATATATATACATATTTATATGTATGGATATACATTTTTGGGATCTTTGTGGTGTTCACTTGTGTTGATGTTTTTTAGTTCTTTTTGATGATGCCTAATATATATGTTGTTGACACACTGTTGATGATTTATATATACGTACGGGTATCTTGATGTGATAAATTCCAAACACTAGGTTAGCCATATTATTTTCTATTTGATTAAATTGTCTTGGAATATGTGTAAATGTGATAGAATCAAAATGTCAAGATAAAAGTCTAACTTGAAGGTATTTGCGGAAGAGGCAAGGATCTCAGATACGGTACACATTGTTGAGGTGGAGGACAACCAGTTGGGAATCTAATGAAATGCTAAGGTAACGAATATGGTGATGACTGGCCTCAACAAGGAGGCTAATGATGGCTATGTACTATGTTTGGTTATTGGTTGTTGAACCCAAGCATATGCCACTGGAGTGGAGCAGCTCATGTGAGAGGGAATAGAGGGCCCAAGCGGCCAAAGAGAGATTCTGTGTTCAACGACTAGCTTTGTCGGCATAACCAATGTGGTAGGCCGATGGAGGAGGCATATTTCAATAACACAAAATGATAGATTATATGGAAGGTGTAAAATGGAAAAAAGAAGATTAAAAACTCTAAAAAAAACATACAAAAAAAGAAAAAGCCTAGTGTAGAATGGCTACGCTCAGGCATAATTTTTTTTTAAGTACAACTCGTTGACGGGTTCTTTGAGAGGGTGGCCTTCGAGAGAGGCCATAATGTACGCACCTTTAGTGAGGCAATGTTGGATGATGTAAGGTCCATGCCATAGTAACTCGAATTTTCCATGGCTGAGGGTATCGTGAGCAATATCATAAGCAAGGACGAGGTCACCTTCATTAAATGAGAGAAGGTTGACATGGAGATCAAAGGTGGCCTTTGACCATTTCTTATCTTCCTCATTGTTCTTTAATGAAGATCGATGATCTTCATCCAGGGACTCTAAGTTCAGCAAACGCTGCTCCATTGGAGTAGTGTGGAGTAATAGCTCAATAGTGGTGCATAATGTGGGAATCTTGCATTCGATGGCAAGAGTGGCCTCAACCCCGTGGACTAGATGAAATGGTGTGAAACTAGTGGCAGTTTTAACTACCGTGCGATAATCCCATAGTGTGGAAAACAACATATGATGCCAATTGGTCTTATGTTTGGTAACCGTGCACTGCAACATGGTTTTGAGAACCTTGTTGACTACTTCTACCTATCTGTTGGACTGAGGGTAGTATGGGGAGACAAACGCATGGGAGAAGCCTAACTGAGAGGAGAGTTCTACAAAGATCTCATTCTTGAAGTGTTTCCCATGATCGGAGACTAGCTGTAGTGGGACTCCAAAGTGGGAGATGACGTGGTTAAAGAAAAAGCGTGTTGCGGTGTTGTTGAAGGTAGGCATGGCTTCAGTCCACTTGGTGAAGTAATCAACTGTGACTATGATGTATTTTTGTCGATTGCTAGAAGGAGGGTTGCAAGTCATGAGGTCTATGCCCCATTTGCAAAAGGGGCCGATAGTAATGACTGGGTGCACAAGAGTAGGTGGTGCTCGTGCTTTGTGGGCATATAGTTGACATTTTTCACATCGTTTCACCACGTGGATGAAGTCGTGAAATAAGGTGGGGCAAAAGTAGCCAGCGAGAATGATTTTTTGAGCGGTGGACATCCCTGAGAGGTGGCCCCCACAAGCACCATTGTGGTAGTCGTTCAAGACTCGATCAGCCTCGTCGATAGTCAAACATTGACAGAGTATAGTGTTGACCCCTTGCCAATATAAGATATCATCGATAAGGAGGTAGCAGGGAGCCTGGTGATGAATACGTCGACAATCATCTCGGGAGAGGTGGTTTTCGAATTTATTTGTTCGGAGGTAGACGAGAATATCATCATACCAAGGGTCATCCAAGGGGATGTAAAAGAGATGTTCATTGGGGAAGTCGGTATTGATGGGGGTACTGGTAGTATCAAAGGGAAATTCCATGATGAGTTCGTCAAGGACGAGGGATTTCTTGCTCTTGGGTGTTGAAAATTTGAGGTTGTACTCCTAAAGGATGGCGATCCATTGGGAAAATTTACCGTTAATTTGTCAGTGACTGAGAAAGTATTGAATGGGGTTGGAATCTGCTATGACTTTGGTGGTTCGAAGCAGAATGTAATGGCGCAGTTTCTGGACTGCGAGGACAACTGCAAGGGCCGGTTTCTCTTCGTGATTGTATTTCAAGGATGTCCCTGAAATATATTTACTAATGTAGTAAATTACATTCTCACGATCATCATCCCTTAGTTGGACGAGAACTCCTACTATTGAGACGACTGAGGTCGATATAAAGAGGATATAGTTGCAGTTATATTCGAGTGAAATAATCAACGGGGCGTTGGATATTCCCGCTTTAAGATCATCAAAAGAGGTTTGGGCATGTTCATCCTAGTGGAATGGGATGTTGTGGCGTATTAAGCAAAGGAAGCCATGTGCACAAGTGTCGTAATCTGGGACAAAGCGTCGTAGAAATTATCTTTCGCTTGTAGGATTTGTAGTTGGTGTAAATTCTAAGGAGGTGGAATTTATGTGATGGCTTGGACTTTGAGGGGGTCCATAGTAATGCCACGTTGGGAAACGATGAACACAAGGAGGCACCCAATGGTGAAACAAAAAACGCACTTGAGGGGGTTCAAGGAGATGTTGTACTAATGACACATGTGGAAGATGATTCGTAGATCATCGAGATGCTGAGTGCGTTTCTTGGATCGAGCTGTGAGGTCGTCCAAGTATGCGAGGATGATATGAGCCAGATCATGAAATATGTATGTCATGGCCCATTGGAAAGTGGCGCCGACATTCTTGAGGCCAAAAGGCATGACATGATATGAAAAGGTGCCCTAGGGGGTAGTGAATGCGGTTTTGTACTGATCGGCTGGGTGAATTTGAATTTGGTTGTAGCCAAAGAAACCGTCTATGAAGGATAGAGCCTCGTGGTCGGCACAATAATTTATAATTTGGTCGATGAAGGGCATTGGAAAGTTATCTTTGGGATAGGTATGATTGAGATCATGAAAGTTCATACAGACACGGATGATGCCCTATTTTTTATTAACAGGGACAGGGTTGGAGACCCATGACATATAGGTGATGGGGTATATGAACCCAACAACTTGTAATTTGTCAATCTCATCCTTGATGGTCGCTGCTTTGGATAGGTGTAGAAGACATTGTTTTTGACGGACATGTGTGATATTAGGCCAGGTGTCTATACAATGTTTGACAATAGAGGGATCAAGGCTAGGCATCTCTATGTATGACCAAGAAAAAATGTCATGGTATTCTTGGAAGAGATCTTTGTAGGCAGTGATTTCTTTAGGAGAGCATGTGTTGCCTATGGTGATTTCCTCTACAATTCCAAAGTTGATGGAAATATCAATTTTGATGGTGGGGGAAATATTGGCCATATTACCTTCTTCAAAAGCGTCGGGGGCAAGGATAGGGTTACTGAACCAATCTATATGCCTCGATGGGAGAAAAGATTTGGTTTTGAATACGTATATGGGTTTTTGGTTTAGAGGCGTGGAGGCTTCCTGTGAAATAAAGAGCACTATGTGGTGGAACACATCCCATGGGAAATCAGGGGTAGTTAAATACTCAAGGATGTCTTCATCGTAGTGGAACTGTCGAGAATATAGGGGATCTAGAGGAGTGAAATTAGTGATTTTCACTATGTAGTTGTCTTCTGGTGGTAAAGAAGTAAGGGGGGGAACGCAAGGGGATTGCGATGGTTCACTTGACATAAACCAAATATCAAGATGTTGTGGGTTGAAAATTGTAGTTGGGCGTAGAATTTTCGTGGGGAAATGAATTGGAGAATTGGGGGGATTTGGGGGCAAATCCTCATATAAATCATCCAGGAACCATGGAGGAGTAGGGAATGCTTCAGGCTCAGGAGAGAAGATATGAACCACATCAAGTGATGGGGTAGGGGTAATCATTGGTTCTACATGAGGGGGGGGTGTAGGGTTTTGAATAAGGGCCATTTGGCGATGCCTGTATTCAATGATCATAGGACATTGATATGTGAAATGATAAAGTGAGTCGCATAGACAGCAAGGACACCTCATACGTCCATTGACTGAGGTCATGACATAGTGGATATCAGTGACATGAGTGTGAGATGGTGCAGGTGGAGGAGGTTCTTGCTGGAAGCTCTGGTGGATGACTGTTAGAGTCTGTCGAAATTGAGGTAGCGTCAGGCAATGGTGGGTGTAATGGCCATACTCAAAACATATGGCACATGTGAATTTGGTTTGCAACCCTTTACCGCTTGTGTTAGGGGGCACAGTGGTAGCACTGGAGGGCATGATGAGTGGCGTTGGTGCTCGCAGGAATTAAATTAAATTGTGTAGCTCAGGGAGATATGGCCACTTATTAGTGGCGTGTCCATCTTTCTCACACAGTGCACAAGGAGGCTGAACTCATGGTGGAAGCGGAGCAGCGTACTCTTTCTTTTTTCATCTGCCCCCAGTTGTAGTAGGGGTGTTAGTGAGTGGGGATGTGGGTGGGATGGTGGGGGTAAGTATTGGAATTTGCATTGGGATTCCTTCTATTTGGGGAAGGAGGGATGGTTGAGGGACCATCTTAGGTGGATGTAGATACCAGACTAGGATTTCCAACACCATATTAGGAAGGGTGAGAGTTGTGGCTACCTGGAAAGATTGTACACCCTGTGGGTGGTAAAAGAAATGGATTTGGGTAATGGCTTGAGGGAATGTTTCCCAAATCAGGATATGGCCTTGGGGGAGGGGAAGATCAGGAATAGGTAGAGCTGAAAAAGTTCCAGGGGATTCATGAGGGAGAATTTCTGTGACTAGTGGGACATCAGGGATAAAAGAGGCATCAGTGGGATTGAGAGTATCTTCAGTTGTCGTTCTGTTGGTGGAGACGACACATACTTGTGCTGAGGGATGGATGAGCGATGGTGCTCCGTGGTATGTCCCTAGCAAGGATGGGTCCTTAAAAATTATGGGGGCCATCTCAATGAGTGGATAGGCATCCAGATTAGTGTGGACAAAAGGGAGGATGTTGTCGATGTTGGATGAAGGGTTAGGCTCATAATTTGATACTTGATCGATGGTAATGATTTTTCCATTATGGGGAAACATCATGGTTCAGAACACAGAAGAGGCGACTGCCTTCATAGCATACATGTAGCTACGACCAAACAAAATACTGTAATTGAGAAGGGCATCGATAACCTCAATGTCAATAAGAATGGTTTTTCCCTTGAGTTCGACAGGGACATTTTGGAAGATCCCCTCATGAGACGAGGGTCATCCGTCATAATCCCTTAGAGTAATGGAAGATCGTATGAGCTCTGGAGAGCCAAGTTTCTTCCATACAGTTTTGAACATGATGCATGTGGATGCACCTTCATCAATAATGTAGTGGTGGACTATGATGTTCCAGATTTTAAATGATATTTGGAAAGTGACCAAAGCAGGGAGACGAGGTTCCCCACTATCGAGATCGAAGGTGATGATTCGAGTATCAACAAGGTCGACTACCCCCAGATTAGAAAGTAATGACTTCCATTGAGTAATATAGGTTTGAATAACTTCTAATACTGACATAGCAATGGGGGATTATGCCAAGTCATCGACCAGAATATAATTGTGGGCCGCCCTAGCCTGAGGGTTGTTTACATTCCTTCGTAATGGGATGCGAGGGATGCGAAGAGGTGTTTCAAGATTAGGGTGTGGAATCATCAAAGGTGGGCCAATTTTGACTGGGGTGGCCTCGGAGGTAGTGGGATTAGGGTCAGAGGGTGTGCTGTATTGACAACTACGTGTTTTTAGGACTTCTTCCTCACTAGTGACGAGGATAGTGCAATCTGTAGGAGGGCATGGGTTGGTGTACTGTCCTATCTGTGGTGGGGCCAGGTGCATCTCATGTTGGGTGTTCATCACCCCTTGGTGTGGTATGGGGTTTTGTAACACAACTGGGGGTTTTTTTTTCATGTATTATTGTGGGGCCTGCTGGGGAGCATGCAGTACTGGTGGATGTGGCCCATTTTCTGGTTCTTTCATTCGTTTGAAGTCCGCAATTTGGGGGAAATGGTGAGTATATTGGCCATACTCACTACAAAGGGAAGAAGGGAAGTTTGTATGAATATTGTTGTTTTTGTTCCCTTGGCATTTTTTGTTATTTCTCCCTTGGGGGTTCTTGTTCCCCTGGTTCTGGTTGCCCCCAACAGGTTGGTTCTGATTTCCTCCTAGTCCGGGATTATTATTGTTTCATTTTTTTCCTTTATTTTTGGAATTGTTTGACTGATGGGCTAGATTAGCCATATTGAGTTGTTCAAAATTTTGATACTGCTGAATGAGAGAGGGTTGAAAAAAATTAACCCCAACATGTGGTTTCCCTTATGGAGAAATAATGGGTTGGGGAGGACCTGGAAATGGAAAGTACGAATTATTCTATGGTAATGATTCGTAGGGTGTATAAGAAGGCGTGGCACTTTCACTGGTGCTTAGGGTGTAAGCAAGGGTAGAGGGGGTACCAAAAATAGGTTGGGCCACATGGTGTATTGTGGGTGATGGCGATGGTCCGCTGATGGGTGGAGGAAAGGTCAAGGGGTATGGTTTTTTATTATGGGGAGGAGGATAATAAGGGGGTTCTCCATATGTTGGTGGATATTGAGGTGTTCCATACATAGGTGGTTGTTGGGGGTGTGAATTTTGGTGTGTAGTGGTACCAATCAATCCATATAATGAGTGAGACATCCCAGGTTTGTCTTGGCCAAATGACATGGGTCTCGGGGCATCATGTCGTACTGTATATAAATACCCTGACTGTGAATAAATGAGTTCGAACTGTTGGGCCTTGTTGATGGTTTCTTCTTCTGATTTGGGGAAGGTAGCGACCACATCTTTAGCAAGGATGATCTGGATTTATGTAGGAACAAAATGAAATACATAAATACACATAAACACAGAGATGCAGCGGAAATAAGACTTCATTTCATTAATAACAAATGACTGAAATATGGTTATAGACAGAATGGAAATAAACTAACTAGGGCGTTGGTAGCTTATCTCTGCGAAGAGATGTGGCGGCTACTGGCCTCTGAACTGTGTTACAATGAGGCTCGAATGCCTATTATTATTGAGAAACAATGGAAAACCCTAAACATCAAAAGACCTAACCCTAGGAGATGAAACACCAAGACTATGGGCCCCGTTTGGGTAAGTTGGTACATCAACTTCCCCGGGACGTAACTTTGGCATACGATCTCCATTTGACGCGTTCCATACCTCGTTAGAAATATCTATCCAAGGAATACAAAGTTTAGGTGAGCAACATGAACTACAATCCATGTTGCTCCCTGTTTTCCCCAAAAATGTCATTTAAGGCCTCAAAACGACTCTGGAAGTTCAGGACCCGAAAATCTGCTAAAAATAGTAAACTATGCGAAAATTGAAAAACTGAAAGAAGCAATGGTGGGGGTCCAAGTGGAATAGGTGGGTGGCCACCAATATCCACCTAGTTCATTCCTCCCCCATTAGGAAGCAATGGTCCCTATTGCATTGATTTCCTCCATGAGATGAGGAAACTTCTGCTGAACATGGTCCCTGGTGAGCCACTTGCCTTGGTGAAGGAGTTGGCCTACTTTGACAACTCGATATATCGGTATCCTTTGTTTTCAAGTGTGCTTCATCTGTGTATTCATGATCTGATCAGTTCTAGCTTGTTCCATGTAGTCTGGATTTAACTCTGTTGGTGTGAGTTGTTCTGCCATGTCAGATGTGTCTAGTAGAGGTGGAAAGTAGGGCCGAAGGTGGTCCACATTGAACACTGGGTGTAGACCAAGGAATGGTGGAATGCTGAGCCCAAAGGAATTTTCCCCTACATCCTTGGTGAGGGTGTATCACCCATATCGGAGTGGATGAAGCTTGTGGTGGGGTCCAGCGAGGCGCTCCTTTTGCAAATGCAACCACACTTTGTCGCCCACTTGGAAGTTGTATGGCACCCGATGTTGATCATGTCGCTGCTTGTACTTAGCATTGGCTCTGTCCAAGATGTCATGAACCTGTTGGAGAATGTGTTGAATATGCTCAATGAAGCTATTTGCCTTGTCATCCTTAGACTGGACATGAGTTGAATCTTCTTGAGTAGCCACAAATGGCATGGCTATGTCAATGGGACATAGTGGATGGAATCCCAAGCCCACTTGAAAGGGTCTGTGGTTGGTTGAACTATGGAGAGCCCGGTTGTAGCTGTGTTGTAAATAGGGGAGGCTCTCATCCCATGTGCGTGGATTCTTTGAATTATACATGCACAAAATGTGTACGATCATCCAGTTGACGACCTCTGTCTAGCCATCAGTTTGCGGATGGAATGTTGTGGACTTGGTGAGCTTGGTGTCCAGCATCGACCAGAGGATGGACCAAAATGTACTGAGGAACCTACTGTCCCGATATGAGATGATAGACTGTGGGATCCGAAAGTGTACCCACACTTGTTCAAAGAAGAGTTTAGCAGTGGCTTCTGCTGTGATATTCTTCTTGCAGGCCATCAAAATGGACATCTTCGAGAATCAATTAATGACCAAAAAAACACAGTCATTTCCATGCTTAGTAGAAGGAAGGCCCGACACGTAATCCATAGAGATGGATTCCCAAGGTCGACTGGGGGTAGGAAGCGGGGTATAGAGGCATAGTTTTTTGATGGTCGGTTTGGCAATGGCGCAAGCAGTGCATGACTTGATGTACTTCCTGACATCTTGTCGAAGGTTCGGCCAATAGAAATACTTTTGCAGTACTGCCACGGTTTTCTTGATCCCAAAATGCTCAGCGACCCAACTGTAGTGAGCCTCCCAAATCATCTTGGCACACTCGCTTGAAGGAACACAAAGGTGTCCCAGGTGACAAAGCAGGGCATCGTGGAGGTGAAAATTGGGAACTTGCTTACCCTCCAAGAGTGTATTGTATGTGTGGCCGAATTCTGGATCACTTGTGTAGAGAAGCAGACAATTGGAAGTCTCGTGCCTAAAAGAATTGAGCACAGTGGTTAGCGCCAGGATGGGTGGTCGACTGAGATAGTCTGCAACATTATTGGTACTTCCTTTTTTGTACTTAATGTTCAAATGAAATTGTTGCAGGTATGTGGACCACTTCTGATGGAGATCGTTATGTAACTTCCCTTGTGTCTGTATGAACTATAGGGGTCAGTGGTCTGTGTGGATGACCGTTTCCTTTCCCAAAATGTAATGCTTCCATTGTCGACAAGACTGCACAATGGAATACATTTATTTTTCATAAGTGGGATACTTTTGGACTGTGTCGGAAAGTGTCTCACTGTGATATGCCACTGGATGCCTATGTTGAGTAAGGATTTCCCCAATAGCATAGTCAGAGGCATCTATCTCGATCTCAAATGGTTGTTGCAAGTCTGGTAATGTGAGCACTGGTGCAAAGCAGAGGCGATGCTTCAACTCCCCGAATGCCTTCTGTTGAGATTCAGAACAAAAGAATTTTTCTTTAGCTCCTCCCTTGGTGACTTGACTCAAGGTCCAAGTGATATGAGAGAATCCCAACACAAACCTGCAGTAGAAATTGGCAAGACCTAAAAAGCTGCGGAACTCTGTTAGGATGGTTGGGGCTGGCCAATATTGAATGACTTGGATCTTTGCTGGATCCACATGTACCCCCCACTCATCAATAATGTATCCCAGATACTGAACCTGGGTCATGCCAAAAGTTCATTTCTCCAAATTGGCACACAACTTGTGTTGCCGCAGTGTTTGGAGGACCTATCGGATGTGGTGGAGGTGCTCTTCCCAAGTCTGGTTGAAGATCATAATATCATCTGAGTGTACCACTAAAAATGAGTTGGTGAATGGCTACAAGATGTCGTCCATTAGCCTCATGAAGGTTGTAGGGGCATTCGTCAACCCGAAAGGCATGAACAACCATTCAAAAAGGCCCTCTTTGGATTTGAATGCAGTCTTCCACACATCAGAGGGTTCGATTGGTACTTGGTGATACCCAGAATTCAAGTCGATCTTACTGAAATATTTCACCCCCTTGAGTTGGTCCAGAAGGTCATTAATACATGGGATCGGGTACCTATTACGGATAGTGATCTTGTTCAGTGCCCGATACTCAATGCAGAGTCTCCAAGTCCCATCCTTCTTCTGCACCAACATGATCAGGCTCCCACAGGGCGATGAACTTGGTTGGATGTGACCTTTCTGCAACAGCTCCTGAATCTGCCTCTTGATTTCATCATTCTCCAGAATAGAGCACTGATAGATGGGTCCATTGGGAAACGGCGCACCTGGGGTCAGATTGATGGAGTGCTTGACCTAGTAGTGTAGATGCACCCCTGCAGGGGAGATGAATATGTCCTCGTACTCCTCCACGACCTTATCCATCTGTTGTTTTTGTGCAGCGGGGCCCTGTCTAGAGGTCATGGCCACAGTATTCCTCTTTCCCTAAGGGCAGATCATCAGGAAAACAAATTTCCTGGTTTTGGAAATGAGATTAATGCATTGTTTTGCAGTAACCAAAGAGATGGTGGTAGGTGGTTCTATATCCGGTATCCTGTGAAGCTTATTGCCCAAAGTGATAATAACAGCATGAGGCCTGGACTCATACACAACATGTCTCTTCTAAAAGTACGGTTGGACTAATAATACATCAGAAACATCAAGAGGAGCAATGTTACATAATACCTCATCCGTGAAGGGCTTGATGTTGTAGGGAAGGCGACATTGTTGACTGACGCGGAGGTCCCGTCCTTGGTGCAACCACCCATTGGTGTATGGTTGTGGGTGTGCTATGGTCGACAAGCCTAGCTGCTTCATGACCTGTACAGAGATGAGGTTCTTCCATCTCCCGCTATCGACAATGAACTGCAATGGGGAACCCTTTACCCACATCTTGGAATGGAAGAGACGCTCCACCTCCCATGGATCTTTTGGTTCCTCCTTCTGGATCTTCGTGGTGGAAATGGTGGCATTGGGATCCACATCAATAATCTGCTTCCCCCTATCATTCCCCTTCTCAGGTTCTGATTCAGAGTTGGAGCATGCATCTGATTCAGAAGCCTTCAACTCGGCTACTAGTGACTGCTTGGCCCGACACTCACTTGTGTTGTGAGTGGAGCTCTTATGGAACTCACACCAATTCCCTGTGTCCTTTTTTGGCTTCGTAGTGTTGTTCTTTTCTTTTGTCTTTGGAGGGTGGTCATGGGCTGCCCCGCCTTTAATTGGTCCTTTGTTCTGCGGTTTGGTGGTACATTTCCCTTGCTTATGATTTGCAGACCCAAAGTCTCGCCTCTTCTATTTGAACTTCTTCTCAATCTTAGCAGCATATCGGTATGCCACACCAAGCGAGGAGATGTCGAGGAAATCCATTTCCTCCTGAATGTATCTGTGCAGACAACTGCAGTATTTTAACACCAAATGTTTCTATGAATCTCTGATACCCAACTTTGTGCGTAGGGTATGAAACAGATTCGTCATCTCATGCACATCTTGGTCCCTTTGTTGCTGCAACATAGTCCATTATATGTATTTGTCCTCATAACTCCCCACAGGATAATATTGTTCCTTGATGGCTTCTCAGAAATAATTCCAGGTGGGTGTGGTAGAGAATAGAGAGGCTTCTCCCTCGTCCTGTTTCTCTGAGTAGGTTTCCCACCAGTCCTTGACATGGGGGGCGGATTTGAGGAGTGCGAAAAAAATATTTTCTTGGTCGAAAAAGTCATGAACCGAGAAATATCCTTCTAACATGTTCAACCATCTATCTATGACATCTGCATCTATTTGGCCCTCAAATATGGGAAGGTCAAATTTTACTTGTACCTTAAAAGGAGTGGCACCTCCAGAGTGGTTATTGGATGTTGATGCACTGCCAGTGGGAATCCGTTGAAGAATCTGGGTAAAGTTGTCCATCATTGCATTCCTTTGTTTCTCGAGGGCCTCCTCGAGAAAAATTTTGATAGGATCTCCTACTCCCTCATCTTTCTTTTCTTCCCCCATGGGCAGTCGTTGGGGTTTGCGAGGTTGATCTTGCAAAGGTTCAACCAGATCGAGCCCCAACTCCTTATACCCCGACCTTATTGGGGACATGTAAAGAAGGATCGAGAATGAGCAGACCGCTCTGATACCACTAATATGGATTTATGTAGGAACATAATGAAATACATAAATACACATAAATGCAGAGATGCAGAGGAAATAAGACTTCATTTCATTAATAAAAAATGACTGAAATATGCTTACAGACATAATGGAAATAAACTAGCTAGGGCGTTGGTAGCTAATCTTTGCGAAGAGATGTGGAGGCTACTGGCTTCTGAACTATGTTACAATGAGGCTCAAAGGCCTATTATTATTGAGAAACAATGGAAAACCCTAAACATCCAAATACCTAACCCTAGCAGATGAAACACCAAGACTATGGGCCCCGCTTGGGTAAGTTGGTACATCAACTTCCTGGGGACGTAACTTTGGCATATGATCTTCGTTTGACGCGTTCCATACCTCGTTAGAAATATCTATCCGAGGAATACAAATTTTGGGTGAGAAACATGTTCTATGATCCATGTTTCTCCCCGTTTTCCCAAAAAAATGTCGTTTAAGGCCTCAAAACAGCTCCGAAAGTTCAAGACCCGAAAATCTGCTAAAAATATTAAACTCTGCGGAAACTGAAAAACTGAAAGAAGAAATGGTGGGGGTCCAAGTGGAATAGGTGGGTGGCCACCAATATCCACCTGGATCAATTAAGGGAAACAAGTGATTTGAGAAACCAGTTAAGGCATTGTTGTGGGGTGGCTTCAGCATTGCAGAGACTATGTCGCCAGTGCCATTCATGAATGTGGTCGATGATGTGCATGGAAGAAGTTTGTTTAAACTCTGAGAGTAATTCGATACCATTGTCATGATGAATTGGTAGTTGAAAGAAGGTCATAAATTCTTTGTCCAATGATTCGAAGGTCACATGGGACCCAAATTTTTCTTCTACATACCACTTGGTCGATGGGCTAGTGAGTGTGCGTTGAAATAGTCTCAATCGGACATAGTCATCCATAATGCTATTGGAGGAGAACCATAAATGGAAGGTCATGATATGGTTGGCTGGGTCATCTCCTACTTTTCCTTTAGACTTGGGGATGTTTGAAGGTAGTTTGGTAGGCATTGCAGGCCATGTGGGGTCATGCGATATAGGATCATTAGTGATTTTAGTCAGATCCGATATGTTGAGGGAAGCCAAGTATGGCATATGGGGTTGTGGTGGAAGATTAGTTCCAACCATGATGGGAATTTTTTGTGTGCCTGAACCTGAAAGAGGGTTTGTTCCGGCCATAGTGTGAATGTGGGGTGTACCTGACCCGTGAAGGGGGCTAGATGGAGTTGTACTTCCTCCTTGAGAAGAAGTGTCCCCCTCGCTTCCATGTAAAGGAGAGGGTGGGGATGGTTGAACTTGGGAAGTGGACCCAAGAAAAGAGGAACCAAGTGAAGCTGATCCCAAGACAATATCACTCACAGGGGTGTGAGAAAGTATGGACGATGAGTTGGCAAGACTAGGAAATCCCCCTTGAATGGGAGGGAGATTTAGAAAGCGTCTGGAATGATGGGGATTATGTGGGTACCCTATGATGTATGAATAGAAAAGTGGATGTGTGCGGGTCGGGATGAGAGAAAATAAATGAACAAGAGTCTTTATAATTTTTGAACCTTCACAATATACTTCACAATCGTATGTAATTACAACAAAATCATACATAAATCAATTTGATAAAGAAGCATACATGTGGGTAGGTGGATTTTGTTCGCATGGGAGAACAAAGAAAAAAAATTCTCGTGTCCTAAAAGATGTAACATCCTTCCTCTCAAATAGCACTGGACCTTCCAATAGTACTCGACTGTGGGGTCTGAAGCCATCGGAAGAAGAACTAGTGAAGGATGAAGTAATCAATTATAATGAGGGGTAGAGGGTGCATATCCTGAAAGAGCTAGGGATATTTCCAAATAGGCACACAAAATCCGATCAAGGTGCAATTACAGCCCACAATTTTCACCTGGGTAGATGTTCTAAAATTTGGTAACTAGGTACCTCGGTCAAAGTGTGACATTTAGATTTTCAGCCTAATAAATGGGTCATGGGTTGTATCTCATCCAAGAGATGGGTGCCTCAAGGGGGGATGCAAAGAACAACCAGACCTCAGCCTTTGACCCTTCACAGGTATCTCCCTGCCTTATGGTGTAGGAACACTTGACTTGGAGGATTTTAAAGTTCCCTATTTGACAACTTCTACTGTTCGAAGATGTGAGAACTAGATAACGGGGAGTTATTTGGCTTCCTATACCCTACATCCTACCTAGACTAAAAAATTTCTTTTGGCACCTCCTGTGGAGGAAACTTATTGACTTTTTAGAAATTTTTTAGATTGTGGGTGTGAGCCAATCTCATTGAAATTAAGTGGGAGTGGATAGTCTCATCAAGAAAAGGGTGGGGTGTTTCGAAATCCCTTTAGAGGAAACTTACTTCAACCTCCACGTTTTGATATGAAAACTATGTGAGTGAGTAGTGACTTTGTGTGTGAACAAGTGAAAGTGTGCCAATTTTTTAATAAATTAGGTGTCACCTTGTTGCATGTGGACTTAATGTGGTCCTTACAAGTCTTAATTACCTAATTAACTAAATTCCATCGGTACAACCTTGTGGAATTTTAAAGTCCCTAGGAAACTAGCATGTGGACATGTGGGTCCTTACTATTCCTTTAACTCCCTAGTGTGATTTAATCTAAGAAATCTTTGAAACCATCCTAGATTGTGCATATGTGGGCATGTATAGGCCTATTACAAAACCTTTAAACTTCCCTAGTGATTTAATCTAAGAAAGTAAACTTCAATCACTATCCTATCTCTGTAGCATGTAGGCATGTATGGGCCCTTACAATTTTAATATGGGTTTTAAAAATGAACTAAGAAGAGTCCCGAGGGGGATGTTGTCCTCTCCTAAAGATTTCGTCTTTTTTAAGGGAGATGAAATTTTCCCTCAATCTCTTTCTAATTCTCAAGATCGCTTTGGGGCACGAGAGAATAGCATACTCAAAGATTGATATCCAATTTTTGGTCCCAATGCAAGTTTTATATGTGATGTAAAATGATTCCAACTTAGACGTTAATCAAAGCAAGCCATCCATGTGGAAAATGAAAGCAAAAGAGGAAATAATGATTTTAACCCACCAAGTGCCTATGTTTTGACTAATCCCTTCATATGGAGAGGGTATCTAAGTGTGGTGCATGTGACAATATGCATGAAATCAATTTTGAGAAGGCTATGGGCCTTCAACAGATCACAAAAACCCTTACAATATTTGATTTTCTGGGTAGATGTGCGGGTCTCAGAGTAGACAAAGGCAAATTGGGCACCAATGCACAGATTAAAAATGACCTCTGGGCACAATGCATAGAGGGCACTGAGAAACACAATGGGGTTTTGCACACATGCTTGGAATATGTTCCTGTGGGTTATAACACCCGCACACTTGCTGTTACATGACCGTGAAATAAATTCTGGATGAAATTCTCTCAACTTAGCTTTGAATTTGGTTTTTTGCAGGTCGACCTAGGATGGTTATGGTTCCTACAAGTTAAAGAAACAAAAGGAAGAGCTAAAATAACCTAAATGGGGGAGGAAATTGATAACTTTCCTCAGTGGAGTCGCCAATCTGTTGCATCTCTTTTGTCACCTAAATGAACAAAATAGATATGCTTACAAGCCCAGTTGGGTTAGCTAGGCAAGACAACAGTGAAGGAAAGAGCTAGAAGTATAAATCATAAAGGATAAGCAAAGAACTAAACTAAGAACATTAAAAGAAACTAAACTAGAGTGCATAAAGAGATTAGAACAAAAATAACCAACATACATGCAACCAATGGAAAGGATTGTATTAGTGGAAAGAAAACACCAAAGAGAAATGGAGATATATGGGTCCCCTCTTCCTCCAAGGGAGGGCTCTTGGACCCCCAAATATTGAGCTCTTCTTATAAGTAACAAACTAGAATGAAATGGTGAAGTGAATCCAAGGCACATTCACTCAAGAGGTGATATGAATGGCTAAATGAAATGGTGCTTGTATACTCTTGATAAGAAAAGAGGATTCTCCAAGAGACTATAAGAAGCATAACAATAAAAATGAATTCCTTGAAAATATAGTGCAACCATGGCCTCTTTTTATAGCATAGCTTTGAGGCATTATAAAACTAGTTCTTATTGTGAACAAGGGGCCCTTTAGGGCACCTTTAGGTCTTTGACTAGCCCCCCAGTCAGATTCAGCTGAGATTTGAGTTTCAAATTGACTTGGAAGCTGAATCAGAAGTGGGTGGAAGGTTGACCAATAGCATAAATGCATCATTTTGAGGTGTGCACGGATTTTTGCGTCCACAATCACACATCAAGCGTATGTGCACTTTTCCAACATTATCTAACTATCACACATGCATGCGCGCCTTGTGCGGTTTTAGCACATGCTGATTTTATTGTTGGTTGTATAGTTTTGGAGCTTTTGGAAATGCATTTTTCGTCCATGAGTGAACTAATGAGTGTTTTGAAGATGCTAGATTCCTCTAACCATTTGCGGATGAAATTTCAGTGATAACAAACATAATCTAGAAAATGGTTCCTATGGGGTGTGGCATGAAATGAAGCCCTTGAATATATTACCCAAGACTCAAAAATATTATCTATAGAAAGAATCAAAGCATCTTGTAACACATCACCTGTTACATTTTCTTCCTGATTTTTCTCCTGCTATCCGTCTCTTTGTTTCTTTGGAGCTCTGCAGTCTTTCTTCAAATTTCCTTTCTTCCTACAATTCTAGCACTCTCTCTTTCCCAATATGGATTTGGATCTTCCCTTCCTAGAAATCTCACAGTTTCCTGATCCCTTTCCTCTATCATTTTTTCTTCTCATGTTCTCCATGTTTAACGCATTACCCGATGTCTCACCTATGATTTTTAGTCGCATTTCCTCGCTAAGGATAACACCAACATAGTTTCTCATATAGTTTATCCAATGTGTCCATCAACTCCTTCATTGTCTTTTATTTCGAAATATTGAAAGCCACTATTCGGTTTCTACTCTTTTATTGATCTAACGGATTATTTATGGTTTCTTTTGATTCTACCTTACCATCCTAGATTGACCCTGGTTGAGATTTAATAAGATTCCCAACAAAATCCCTTTAAAACTGTCGGCCCCTCTAGTAAACTAGAAGGAAACACAACACACAAAGTGTATTGCACAGTCTCACCTGAGATATCTCTATGGGTGGCTTCAATAAGTAGGTGTTTGCAACCTAAGAATGAGCAGAGATATGTGGTTGTGTTATGTAATCTTTATTCATTCAATACAACATCTAACTATAACAATCATTCTATTCATGCATGTGGAATACCATATCTACCAATTACTTGATTCATCTAATGTTCATCAATTAATCAGACATACAGATGCATACATTCATTCACATAACATAGTGTTACCATGGTTCACCCCCTCCTGGGATACGTCCACAAATATTTAGCTCTCAATCTTTTATTATGTTTGAGAAATATATCACATCGTGCATTTTTACAATATTAGGTCTCCCCCCTTTCCACAAGCTCCTCGATCCCTGCGAGGTTGACTAGATCACACCAGGCTCCTCATCTTGTGATCTAACCCTTAGGATCAGGTCACTCACTACTCCCCTAGCTCACCAGTTTAATGACTCTTACAGTACTTACAATTCTCTCTCCCTCTATGTATTTGTCTATATTCTTCCCTTTCTCCCATCTCTCCTCTCTCTTATGTCATTTATGTCTCTCTAAGTACTACTTATTTATATCCTTGTCTCACCATCCATTACAATAAATTTACAAAAACCCTAACCCTAGCATCATTAGGTCTTCCTTCCATGAGTGTCGTTAGGTATACTATTCTCTTACATGTGATTATTTTCCTTCTAATTGTCTTTTCCTCCCTCCATGCTTCTCCTCCAAAAATAACCTTTCTTCCTGGCTAGGCCTGCATCCAACAGCCCCCCAACACTGACATGTGGATTGTCCCTATCCACCTAAACTTTGTGCGCATATTCAATCTCTCTTCAGAGCTCCTGTAACTTCTCTATGAGTTCCTTTTCTTGCATTTGAGCCTGCACAGTCTTTTCTCTAAGTGTGTACAATGCTTGTGCTTCAATATCGTCGTTGACCATCTCTGCCCATTCTACCTAATTTTGTGCCCTGTTCCTCTTGGCCTATTCCACTTGCACAATGACCTTCACTACCTACTCTTGGAGAGGTTCCATTTGAGCTTGTCGCTCCTTATTCTATGTCTGCGTGGCTATCAGTTCTGCTTGCAGCTTCTTCATATCCTGTTCTCCTTTGACGCGCTAAGTGATCAACATCATCTTCTTCCTCTGCTTGAGGTCCTAGATAGTTGCACTTATATTCTCCTCCTCCTAGTCCAACTGTTGGACCTGTTGATCTTTCTCTAGCTTTGTCCATAGCTGTGTTTCTTTATCGAACAATTTGGCAGCTTCCCAGACTTGTTGCTCCATCTCCTTTATCTGTGTTGTTTCTTCCTACTTCCTTTGCTCCTTCACCTCTTGCGAGTAGTAGGTATGAGATGTTCCTGGAGGTGCTCGATCTCCTGTTGTTATCACTGAAATTTTGTCTACACATGGCGACAAGAACTCCACATCATCAAAACAACAATGAAGTCATTCATGGCACTGAATTAATTTCACAGCACTCCAGAAGGGCCAAAAACTATACAAAGTAACCAAAAATTGAAGGGTGCTTTACAATAGTTTGGTGCGCGCGCGCAAGCGTAGGACAAAAACGTGATTTGCGTGCATGCACGCTCGACACGCGGCTGTCAGCATACAAACCCGCGCGCCTGCTAATACGGCGCATTAATTGAATAGGTCGGCCTCCCAACCGCTTACGGACCGACTCCCAAGTTGATTTGACTCTCAAATCAGAGCCGGATCCTTAAAATCGACGGGTTAATAACCTAAATAAACCCTAAAAGGGTCCCTGTTCACACTTTGAGAAGGTTACGTGACCGCCCGAAGAGCTGCTATAAAAGGCCGTGAGGATACACTGTTTTGGGAAGGAATTCTAAGCATTGTTATGTTGTTCAGATGGTTAAGGGCTCATCCTTTAACAACAACCCATCAGCTGCATCACTGAGAGTTCTTTCACTGCTATGCGCAGTTCATCTCATTTGTAAGGAAAGCAAATTGTGTGAGGGCCCCAAAGAGCCTTCCGTTGGGGGCAGAAGGAACCTCTGGTCTCTTCCTTCAGCGTGCTCCAGTTTCATTAATACACCAGCCTGAAACCATTGGTGACCCCTGTGTTTTGTATTTGATGTTTTTTGTTTATTTTCGCAGTGTTATTTGTTTTCAGTTGATAGTTAGATTGTAGTTAGTTTTGTTTTCTTTAACCCTTTGCTTCACAGCTGTTCTGCCCTGCCAGACCCAATAGGGTATGCAAGCGCTCTCTATTTGCTCACCTGGTGACCATTTGAACGCGAACAGACTGGCGACTCCACTGGGCATTTAGGTATCAAATCCTCCCTCATTTAGGTTTTATTTGCTTTCCTTTTGGTTTTATTAACTTGCAGGGACACAAACCGGCCTCCGCCGACCTGCTAACCAGTCGATTCACAGGAGAATCGAGAGAAATCCTTTCGGAGTTTCTTTCTCAGTAACTTATCACAAGCGCGCAGGTATTCCACCCCACAGACGTGCGCATGCACTTTGGTTCTCAATACAGTCCACGCGCAGGTGCCACACGCGCCTCTGTCTATACTAACAGCCGCGCATTGGAACTAAATTTTTCATTGTAAGGTTTTGGATGTGGGGAAAGTCAGTTTCCTTCTCAACAATGATGTTATGCATGCTCTAAATACTGCACCACTTAGACCCCTCAACTTATAAAGGGGATAGTCAAACAAACATAGGCACTTAGGAGGATAAAAATCATTTTTCCCTTATTTGCTTTTCGCCACGTGGATGGCTTGCTTTGATTTATAATCTAAGTGGAACATCAAATTGTAATCACATCTAAACTCACATTCGGGACTAGAAGTCGAAAGTAAACAATCTTGAGTATGCTCTTCTCTCGCGCCATTAAGCGACCTTGAGAATCAGAAAAAGATTGCGAAAAGGATCTCATCTCCCTTTAAACAAAAATTTCAAAACTTTTAGGAGAGGACAACGGCTCTTTCGAGACCCCTCTTAGTTTCATTTTTCAAACCCATTCTTGTAACGGTCCCATACATGCCCACATGTCAACAAAGCTAGAATAGTGTTTGAATTCCTACTTTCTTAGATCAAAACACTAAGAGAGTTTAAAAGTTTGTAACGGGCCCACACATGCCCACATGTTCAATCTAGGATAGTTTCATGCTTTTTCTAGATTAACTCACACATAGGGAGTTAAAGGATAGTAACAGACCACAATGTCCACATGCTAGTTTCCT
>ML777015.1:578036-590878 GCA_009831015.1 Picea engelmannii | reverse complement strand
TTACCTTTCCCATTCCAACAATTTTGCATGGTGCATTGTCACCCAAATGAACCTGTCCAAAATCACCTTGAACATAATCTAGAAAATGTTTCCTATGGGGTGTGGCATGAAATGAAGCCCCTGAATATACTACCCAAGACTCAAAAATATTATCTACAGAAAAAATCAAAGCATCTTGTAACACATCACCTGTTACATTTGCTTCCTGATTTCTCTCCTGCTGTCCATCTCTTTGTTTCTTTGGAGATCTGCAGTCTTTCTTCAGATGTCCTTTCTTCCCGCAATTCCATCACTCTATCTTTCCAAGTCTGGATTTGGATCTTCCCTTCCTAGAATTCCCACAGTTCCCGAAACGCTTTCCTCTATCCTTTTGTCTTCCCCTGTTCTCCATGTTAAATGCATTTCCTGATGTCTCACATGTGATTTTCCATCGCATTTACTCACTAAGGATAACACCAACAACATCATCAAATTTTAAAGTATTTGAACCAGAGACAGAGTTACTTATAGCCATGACCAAGCTGTTCCAGCTTTCTGGCAATGAGCACAAGATTAGAAGAGCCCTGACCTCATCATCAAAGTCCACTTTTACATAACTTAGTTGATTAGTAATCGTATTAAAATCATTTAAATGATCTGCAACAGACCCACCTTCCAACATCTTCATATTAAATAATATCTTCATTATAAATACCTTATTAGATGTCGAGGGTTTTTCATACAATTTGGCCAATGCATCCATCAAACCCTTCGTTGTATTTTCTTTGGAAATATTGAAAGCCACCGACGCTACCAAGCTCAGCCGTATCATTCCTAAAGCCTTTCTGTCAAGAATCTCCCATTCTTCGTCCTTCGTAGACACCAACTTCTTTTCTATTCCGCCCAATGGTAGGAATAGATCCTTCTGATATAAATAGTCTTCCATCTGCATCTTCCATAACTGGTAGTTTTGGCCGTTAAATTTCTCGACCCTAAACTTTCCATCTTTCGACATTGCTCCCAATCGAACTAGTAACCCTCTTTTACTGCGAGTTACTTTTCTCTCTGATACCAGTTGTTAGAAAAATAGGACCTTGGAGAAATAAAATAAAACAAATGCGGAAACAAAACACAGAAGATACACAATACAATAGAGACACAGATTTATGTGGTTCACCCAGTGTGGGTTACGTCCACCAGAGAAATTGCCAGGTCCTTCCTTTATTATTATCCATCATATGAAGGGATACAACCTATAGAAAACCCATTGTAACTTCCTCTTCTTTCTCTCATAGTCTCCTATCTCAGAATACAATATTCACCATCAATCATAGTCGCAATACATTTCCCTCATAAAAAGGGTTGCCTTCTAGGCAAAAAAACTCTAACATAATTTCTACCATTAGATCTGCGACCTTATAACGAACGGTCCAGATTTACAATGAAATTACAATATACATTTACAAGGCAATTTTTGCTTTGGGGGCTTCACCCCCAAACCCCCATTGGGGGCCCGCCTGCCCCCAAACCCCCCAGACGGGGTGGATAGCCCCCTCGAACCCCACAGAGGGGGTACCCCCCCTCTGCACTCCCCCGCGTGGAAGAGTGTACATACTTCTAGGGTGTAAATACTTCATGGGGTATAAAAATGGTTGAAAGTAAAAGACCTCTGAATTAGAAAGATAATCAGGCTCCACAACCAACTTCTTTTTCTTGTTCCTACGGTGCCTAGGTATTTTTCTTCTTCCCTTCCTGGGTGCCTTTCTTAGACACGCCCCCTTTCTTCTGTTGGTTCAGGTTCTTGCCCATCATTTTCTTATTGGGAATCATTTTGTCTCTTGCAGGTGTTTGTTCCTACCATGAATCATCCTCCTTATTCGTGGGCATCTCTCGATTCAAATATGGAATCCTCCAGTCCATGTGTCAATCCCTTATGGCCATTTCTACGTCCTCTTCCTTGAAGAAATACTGCAGTTGTAGACATTCGTTCTCGAGATCCTTTCATGTTTGGATCCACGTTGTATGCCTGGTCGCTTTGAATTTGGCTATGACCTAATACTATGCGACCACTTCTGGTGTAATCCACCAAGTGTTGGCGATTCTTTCCTGCAGGTCGTTGTAATATCCTGCGAACATGCATGCATTCACACTTTTATTCTTGGGGTGTGAAGTGCTCCCCAACGATAGGTATCACACAGTGATGAAAGGATTGGATCTCATGGTAAAGTATGTATACCTAGGCTCCATCCATCCAACCAAGGTGATCAAGACAAGTAGCCACGAATAGTGAAATTCTGTCCCTAGGTCCTATGCGTCCTTGTAGTCTTCCAAGAACAAATTCAACAAGTACGAGGCCCAACTACGTATAGTTCCCTATGCACATTGTGCTACAATTGCAATGACCCCGACAGGGATTTCCTCCTTGCGGAATTTCCTGAGTAACTTGCACGCCATGATTTTTGTGGCCATCCTTGTTGTTGCGTGACTAATATGCTTAATTATGATTCCACGCAGCCCTCTTTTTGTACCATAGGTCTTCCTCATTTCCTCGTCTAGTGCCTTCTCCTTCGTCTTGTCATCGAGGAATTGCGCGAGTGTCTCCCCCTAAAGTGGTAGCCCTGTAATGTATGTAATGAGCTCCATGTCTATTGAGATGAGTTTTTCCAGCCATAGGTATCCTCCATGGGTAATTTCCATCAGCTTCTTGATGTAGTTGGTTAAGTCTAGACCCCTTCCAAAGTGCGAGATGTCCAATAGGCATAGAATCTTAGTTTTGGCCAGTCTGGATGCCCACTGTTTTGGTTGGTTAATTGGTTCATCGAAGTTTCCTATACCTAGAGTATCCAGGTAAAATTTCTTGGTAAATTCCAGAAACTTGTCTTTGTTCGTCACATCGTGGTATGAGTACCGTAGTTTCTCCACCTGGCCTAACAAGTTACCCGCACATGCACCCCTTCTGGAATGCATGACAATACTATGGTTGTCGTGACCTTCTTGCACAATGATCTTGCTACTGGTTGTTTTCCCTTCTACTATGGTGGTTGACTCAAGGTTCCAGCCTCCATTGTTCTCTCTTCTGCATACTCCTCTTCCCGACCGGTGACATATTCCATTGTTCCCTCCTATGGTTGTTTCGGCGTGGTTGTGTTTGACTTTTCTGTCACGATCATTTTTTCCTGGTTCGATACCATCCCATTAATCCTTGGGAATTCTTTAGGGTTTTCTGAGCGTGAAGGATTTCTCGTATCCTGGGTCTGTTGAATCTGTACTACTTCCAGCATATCGATTTCCATGTCCACTGGTTCTCTCTATTGGGTTTCCTCCACCACTGGTGTGGGGCTTCCTGGTGCCATATCCAGAGACGAGGTTTCATCCATGTTGAATATTTATGGAGGCTGAGGTGGTTGTTGTTCACTTTCTTGTGGCTGCTGAGGTGCTTTCATGTTGCTTCGAGGTTATCTGTAGGTCTGTCTCGGTGCTCCTAGCTTGGGTGGTTCCATGGTGGTAAAGGTATTATTCGTCGAGCTTAGTTGGCTCTGTAACTTCTGCAAACTCGCTCTCTTCTTCGTATACCTCACCGTTCTGTGATTTTCTCAATCCTCGATAACCCTTCTGATCCTCGCGTGCTTACCTTATATAGGAATCCTGTGAAACTTCTCGGAGATGTTATCCAACTTGCGTTTTGAATGAACTGGAACTTCTCGCATACTTTCCATTGAATTCCCCTTCCTTTGCCAGCTGGCACAATTAATGAAGCATCTCATCAATCGTTCTTGTCATTCAATTTTGATAGCCACCATCCGTTGGCTCTTATTTTTCATACCTGCCATTTTTTATGTTTCCTTCTTTTAGTGACCATTGGTCCTTTCTCCGTCATGCTAGAATTTTTGAGTGTGCATGCACATTCTCTTTTCGATGTGTTACGCCTTTGTTGCTATCTTTTGATGTCCAACGCAATATATATATATATATATATATATATATAAGTGTTAGGAGGTTGACTGTCCCTATACAGCTTCAGTCAACTCCCATTGATCATCCCTCTAAGTTCTATTCCTCCTAAATCATTCAACTATAGAACTGCCCCATCTTTGACAGTCTTTACTGTGTATGGTCCTAACCAATGCATTATGAGTTTTCCTGGGTGTTGAAGAGAGTTACTGTCTTATACCAATACTAAGTCTCCCTCCTTGAAATTGTTCCTCTTGATATGTTTGTCATGCCAAGATTTGTCCCTTGCTTTATGTACTTCTTGGTGAAACCCTTCTAGAATCTTATCTTCCTCCATGATCATCAGATGACTTAGCCTTTCTTGTATTGTGCCTTGCTCTGTCATGTTGGTAAATTTTGCAACACGAAGACTAGGTACCAAAAACTCTAATGGCACCACTTCTTCTTGTCCATACACCAATCCGAATGGTTTATGCCCTTTCAATTTTTTTCATGTGGTCCTGTATGCCCACAATACTGCTGGTATCTTCAGGTCCCAATCATCCCTATAAACATTGCAGATCTTTGTTTGTGCATTCTCAATAATTTTGTTAAATTCTTCCACTGTTCCATTTGCTTGAGGATGATATGGTGTACTCTTTTAATGATAAACTTCAAACTCCTCAGTCATAGCCCTAATAGTGTTGTTAATAAACTCAATGTCTTGGTCACTCATAAAAATCCTTGGGCATCCAAATCTAGTGATCACTTTCACAAAAAATAAGTGTGTTGTTGTCTCTGCGCTGCAATAGTTTACTGGTGTTTATTCTACCCATCTTGTTAAATACTCTATTGAAGTAATAATGTACCTCTCTCTTGACCTTTTTGATGGTGGGTTAATTGGTCCCATAAAATATATTGCCCATTTATTGAATACCTGCAAGGTTACTTGTGGTCTCAGGGGAATCTCGTCCCTTCTATTTGGTTTACCAACCCTCTGACAAACATTGCATTTCTAGCAGGATTCCTTTGGGTCTGTGTAAATTCAGCCACCATAGTCCTACACACAATACCTTTTGCATGGTAGATTTTAATGCATAATGTACTCCTGCTATTCCCTCATGGGATTATGCTCAAATCCTAGGTATTTCATGTTCTAGCACACATCTTCTCAAGATGCTATCGGCACCCATTTTGTATAAGTTTCCTACAATCAATTGATAGTCTGCATCCTTGACTACCAGATTTTTCTTCTACGCAATGTTGTTTTACTGTGGCGCAGTCCCTGTACATAGGTACTAGATGATGCCTACAAAGTATTCATTGGCTATTTGGGCTCAAAATAGCTATGCTTCGAGAAAGTTGTCCTATAGATTTGTAGGTTCCTCCCCATTAGTGATCCTCGACAAGTGATTAGGTCCTACATTCAACTTCCTTGTTTTGACTATCATTTCAAATTCAAACTCCTAGAACAATAATAACCATCTACAAATTCTCCACCCCAACACTGGCTTATTGATGAGGTATTTGAGATTTGAATGGTATGTGAACATCTTGAAATGTTTTCCCAATAGATAATGCATGAATTTTTAAAGTGCATAGACCATAGCTAAGCCTTCTCTTTCTGTGGTATTCTAATTTTGCTCTGATTCTGATAGTTTTCTGCTAGCGAATGTTGTAGGATGTTCCAATTCTCCTGGTGCCAGAATAGCTCCAACTTCTATGGTTGATGCATCTACAAGGACATGGAATGTCCTTTCCCAATCTAGGAATAGTAGTATTTTTGTGGTTACCATCTTCTCTTTCAAGGTGTCCAAGTCACGCTGAAAGTCCTCATTCCACTGAAACTTGTTGTCTTTTGTTAGGAATTTCTCCATTGGAGTCGTGATCTGTGCATACCCCTTTATAAATTTCTTGTAGTATCATGTGTGTCCCAATGTCTCTCTCAATTGACGGACTGATTTTGGTGGTGGTATATTAACAATTACTGCAATCTTGGCAGGATCTACTAGAAATCCTTGTTTGCATACTATATGGCCCAATAGTATCCCAAAATGTGTTATGAAGATGCAATTCTTGATATTTAACGATATTTGACACTGCCTTCATCTTTCTAACATCATCCTCAACACCCCTACATCGAATTTAAACATACTATAGACTATCCAATCGTCCATATATACCTCTAGAAACTAGTGGATGAATTCTTTGAATGCAGGTATGACTACTCTGGAAAATATTGTTGGTGCATTCTTCAATCCAAACAACATGACTGTATACTGGTAGGATCCCCATTCTATGGAAAAAGTGGTCTTGTATCTGTCTTCCAGTGTTAAATTGATCTGATGGTATCCTGAGAATCCGTCGGTGAATGAATAAGCTTCATGTCCTCCTACATTCTCCAACACCTCATCTGTGAAAGGAGTCGGGAACAGGTCATGTAGGCAGGCATCACTCAGCTTCCTCAGATCGACACATATTATTATTCCACCTTATTTCTTCTCATGGACTACCATCGAGCTTACCCATTCAGATTCCTCTATAGGTTCTATGATTCCATCCTCCAACATCCTATTGATTTCATCTTTGACTTTTTTCTTATATATAGGATTTAATTTGTATGGTCATTGTCTGATCGGTCTTGCCTCAGCTCTGAGCAGTATCTTCATTTCGCCTAGCTCTCCTTCTATTCCTTTCATTTATATGAACATTGATGGAAACAGGTCATTGTACTCGTGCAGTAACTTTGTTATGATTTCCACTATTTGATCATCCCAATAGTCTCCAATGTTGGCCATTTTGGGGTTCTCAACTATACCAATGTTGACTTTCTTCACCCTAATTGACGCAACAATTACTTATGATTCCAGAGGTGGAACTTCCACTTCTCTTTCACCTTCAACTTACTAAATATGAATATTGCATGTGACATCGTCATCTAGTTCTTCTTCCTACACGTGGTAGCATGACAATAGTTATTTTATTGTCTATCTGTTTTGATGTTGCTCTTCTGTCATGAGTTCTACTTCCAATTTTTTAATGAATATCACTCCTATGATTTGTTTAAGTGATGCATCTATGTTGGGGTTCTCATGCTCAAATGAGAAAGTGACTGCAAAGTTCTGTTGTAATACTGTCCAGCTTGTAGTTCCTCTTCGCAGTTCATGGTCTGTATACCATTTCGCTAGGATGCCTTCTAATGTGTGAAAAAAATGATGAGGCCAGTCCTCCAGTGGTGCCATTTTCCATAATGCTCTGCACTTCTCCAAGTGTTCTGTTGGTGCCCCATGTATTTCATATTTCAACGGTTGGTTGCTTCCTTGTTTTGCGCCAAACCTAATGTGTAGTAACTTCTTACATTGGTACTGGTTGCTAATTTTTTCTTTGTGCGCACCCCACCATCTTGCAGGTGTTTCCTTGAGTGCTATATCCAAGGCGAAGAGCCTCTTATTTTCTAACACTTCATATTTGTACCGTATTAATAATGCTTCTAGGTCATTCACCTAATGGAAACTGGGAGGTTCCCTTATCTCCGTACCTACCCATCTTACTGTGTGGTATATTCTTGTGAATCTTCTTGTGGAGACTTCGTGTAGCCTCTACTTCCAGTTTTCTAAGCCTGTATTTGAGTCTAATGCACATGCGGTGATGCTTCTGCAACTGAGTACCCCATATGAAGTTAGGTCCACATTATATTCTTCTCACATGGTTGTTCTATACAATTGGATAATTTCCTCCAGGTCCAAGAAAGTAGGTTCTACAAACCTTTCCCCTTATGATGGGTCCAATGGCGCAATGAATATGTATTCTCCTGACTCGAAGGTCATATTCCTCATATTTAAGTTGATTATGGCCTAGTTATCAAACGCCTAATCCAAGCCAAGCAATGTCGGATAAGGTGTTGTTCCATCCACTATCTTGATTACTTCGAATTCGTCTTTAGTCCGAACTCCATCCAGATCTACTGTCACACCATTTAATCTTCGAATTGGTATAAATCTGTGTTGATTTTCTAGTTTCAGTTGAACCAGTGAATATCCTAATGTGGGTTCTCCCATACATTGCAATGCATTTTTAGGTAATACATTTACT
This sequence comes from Picea engelmannii, assembly GCA_009831015.1. Lineage (NCBI taxonomy): Eukaryota > Viridiplantae > Streptophyta > Pinopsida > Pinales > Pinaceae > Picea > Picea engelmannii. Next base: position 582,877 of record ML777015.1, on the reverse strand, counting down.
TCAGATCCTAAATCTAGTATAATGTCTCCCATGCTGAAATATCCAATATTGGTGTTCAGTATGAATTCCCTATTTGTTCTCCTTCTTGTATGTTGATGATTAATTGTTTTTTTTTCTAGCTTTCCTTCTGCCTCTATGCTACATCTTTCTAGTATATTTTGTAATACTTTAACAGAGGATGGATCATTTATTATTCTAACACAGGATTTCAAAAAAACCTTAATCATACTTACTTGTCCCATTGGTTGTGTTTCTTCGGTGTGATCTAGCGATGGAGGCATCTCGTATGCGTGTACTTCCTTATTATACTACGCAGTTGATGTCGATACAATGTCTAGTTTCATAAATTCTTGTCTATCTTGCTTGAATGTCTCCTTCTTTTTTTCTGTGCATCAAACGACTTATTTTTTTTGACATTCTTTTTCACCCACTGGTGTTGTGCTAGCTCTTATCTTACTGTGTTGTTTCCTATTTTATCTCCTCCTGGTGTAACTATGTTGATGTTTCTTCCTTCATCCCTCGATTTTTCTAAAATCCACTTAACATTTTGATTGTTATGATTTATTCTCTCCTGGATCTTCCCTAATAGTGTAGGACATTCTTTCGTGTCATGATCTGATGTGCGACAATACATACAGGTCTCTGGTGGAAGTGAACATTCTCTATCATAGTGTCCTATTTGTTGACAATTGTGGCATACCACTGGTCCTCTACCTCTTTCAAAGTCATATCGATCCCATCGTGGTGCATTATGCTAAGGCACCTGGTTATACTGTGCAGTATTATAGTGTGGTTGCATGGTATAGATTTGCGGCTGCATATTGTTATATTGTTGTTGTGTAGTGTTATATTGTTACTGTGCAGTGTTATATGGGGCTGGTACTGGGTTAAATTGTGGTGAGGCTTGCTCAATCATCATTTTTTCCTACACCTTGTATGCATCTGATGTTCTTTCCCTCATGAGGTCCATGGTTCTACAATGTTTGTCATCATGGCCTATTGACTTGCAAAAGTTGCAATACAATATTTTCGGTACTATCTGCTACTTCTGCATCATTGGGAAGTGATATGGATCATGACCCTATTTCTTACAGATCTCACACCATAGTCCTCTTGTTCATAATGGATTTGGCATTCTTGCTTCCATGTACTGCATAAATGTTGGAAATTCATTCTTATGGTGTCCTTCTATCCTACATGTGGTACACCAAACAACTTCTCTTTTTTCTTACCTTTGTTCTAGTTTAGCTGTAATGTTAATTTCTTCAGATCCTCCTTCAACTCCTCTATGGCTGGAACTTATGTTTTCGCAACAAATATTTCAAGTGTGGTAGTAGTGAATTGACGAACATATGCCTATGTTGCATATCTGTCATGACATATTTTATCTTTCCCTTCAATTTTTTGAATCTCTGGACGATCTCCCATATAGATACTCCTAGTTTCTGTCTAATCTTGATCATCTCGTTCACGTATTGATCCTATAGACTAGGCTTCTGGAGCTCATTTATCAACAACTTCTTGATATCTCCAATCATTTTGGTTGTCCCTGGCAGACTGTTTGCAACTAAACTCATGTACTAATCCATTGCTCGATCTCTTAGTGTGATAGCTAACTGTGCAAGTTTAGATTCCTCGTCTGTGATTTGTTTCACTTCCCATATCTTTTCGCAAATAAAAAAGTGCTTCTATGGGTCCTACAACACCTTTCCTTTGAATTATGGTAACCTAATGGTAGGATCATGTCCTGCCATCCTGAATGCTGAACTACTACCTCCACGCGGTCTAGATACTTGAATAATGATTCTTGAACTGGCTCCCCCAGTTGTTGTTCCTTGTGTATATGTACTTCCTTCTCCCGAAATTTGGTTGTCTAAATGGTGGTGTTCTTCTTGGTGTATTAGTGGCCCACCCAGAAGGATCTACACTCAAGGACCCTGTCAATGGGTTATACCTAAAGAAATTCTATTCCTAAGCATAGCCCCACTACCTTAGGATTTTCTTTATTTTCCTGGTTTTTTTTATCCTTTTTTCACACAACCTTCTCACCATACATGCCTAATCTTTTGTACTTGTTTTTTATAGATAAATCCTTCATTCACCTATCACATCGGGTATGCAGATGGAGCCAGTCATTGGACTCAGAACCTCTGTTTGACAACTTGGGATATTTACATGTCCGACCATGTATTACTCCACTCCATTGGTATATGCCTCTACCCTGCCATCAAAAACCAATATGAATATGCCACTGTCATTGGTCTCCTCTCCAAGTCCAGTCACCACCATACTCTTCACCTTAGCATCATTTTATATTCCCGTCTCATCGTGTTGCATTTCAACAATGTGCATCGCACCCATGATCCATGCATGTATCACAAGTACCTGCAAGTTAAACTTTTATTACAAAATTTTGAGTCCATCAGATTTACTCATATTCGTAGGAGTCTAAACCAATTTTCATATCACATAGCTAATCAAGTCCTAGATTGGAATTTATCACATTAACATACATTTCAATAGGAATTCATCATCATAATAAAACAAAGACATCATCATCACGTCACTCATATATAACCAAAACATAAAAAAAAAATCATCAAAATGGTATACTCATATATATATATATCATTCATGTTTCTAATAAAAAAATGAAACACCTTAGCTCCACAACTAGGACCTCTATACTCAAAACATCAGTCTATACAAAATGGGAGTTCATCGACTCCTATACATAATACAAAATCAGGCTAAGCCTGTACAATCTAAAAATTTCCAGCTATGGTGACCCTAACTACAGTACATCTCCACCATCAGGAGGATCCCCCTGGGGGAATATCCCTCACTATAATATTCTCAGTCATGGAAGCCCTCGCTATAACTGCTTGTTGGACCATACATCACCAATGTGAGTCCTCATCGATACAATGCTCCAACACAGTCCCATCTTGGATCCACGACCACCAATCCTTGAGCACATTGTCCAATACAACCTCAAAACACCGTCATAGGTCCTCCATCTCCTGAACCCGTGTCAGCTCGTCATCTCTTTCCCATGCCTCCATAGTCCCAACCCTTGCCGCATAAGATGGAATTTCACCTAGATCGTCATATTGACAATGCCTAGTCACCCTTCCCTTAGTTGCTCGCTCATCCTTTGCTCCCTATGCCACATCGGCCTCTCGTGTTAGAAAAATAGGATCGCAGAGCAATAAAATAAAACAAATGCAGAAATAAAACACAAAATATACAAAATACAATAGAGACACATATATACGTGGTTCACCCAGTGTGGGCTAATCCCACCAGAGAAATTTCCAGGTCGTTCCTTTATTATTATCCAACAAATGAAGGGACACAACCTACAACAAACCTATTGTAACTTCCTCTTCTTTCTCTCACAGTCTCCTCTCTCAGAATACAATATTTGAAATGATACATCACCACAATACATTTCCCTCATAAAAGAGGGTTTCCTTCTAGGGAAAAAAAACCCTAACATAACTTCCACCGTCATATCTGTGACCTTATAATGAATGGTCCATATTTACTATGAAATTACAATATACATTTACAAGGAAATGTTTCCTTCAGGGGCTTCACCCTTAGACCCTATGGAGGAGTGTACATTCTTTTGGGGTGTAGAGACTTCATGGGGTATAAACATGGTTGAAAACATGGTTGAAAACAAAGACCTCTGAATCAAGAAGATAATCAGGTTCCACAACCGACATCTCGACCATCGGGTCCCACGTCTGCAAATAAAAAACACAAAAATTTGTATTAGTACTTTAGACATACAAGAATATAAAATAAAAGAATTTTTAAATGTGTAACTACAACAAAATCACCTCAATTATCCCAGTCTTCACCTCTGGTGGTAGACACATATTCAGGTGGTATTTGAATTCAATACCGTGATATGGAAAATCCATGAATACCTATGGTGTCTGCCACTAGACCCTCTCAAACAACGATGTGAAGTAATGACCCAGATCGTCACCACCTTGGCGAGGCAACAATTGCCCCCATCTCACCAATCTGGGATCTCACATCCCAGGCTGATCCAAAATATCCTGAGGGTGTAGAAATACTACGCTCTCAAACATAAACATGCAAAGAACATACCCAAAGGTGAACTCCCCACCTCTCACAACAACACATCTATCCAGTTGTGCTACCATGAACACCCACATCACATGAGCGCAAGAAAATATACGACCATTCATTTCATGCTCTATAATGACCATCTAGGCCCATGATATGCGTTGGGTCCCCAGAGACTCAAACATCCATACTACCATGGCACCAAACACCTACATATCCAATTAATGAATCACAACTATACTGATAGAGACGCAACTCATCACCGTCGTCCCATAACAGTAACAGTCTACCAATGCCCTCACCTTCACCCTTGGTGGAATCCTTGGTTCTATCAGCATCTCTATCCTCCAAAAAGGGAGTCTTGTGATGAAATAAATATCAATATTCATAGTAATGTGGAGGACACGCCCCTACATCTCGAACTCCTTCTGCTCAAGCTACCACATCCGTACAATAAAATATAGCAACACCTCATGTGAGTGGATCAAAGAGAAATAAAAAATTTATAACAACCTGGAATGGGTCAAATGATGTTGGGTACGAGTGTCATCCCCCACCATCCACCGTAAGGATTCCCATTCTCTCTCTCACCACTTGTTAAGGTCCTAACCCGCACATAGGTAGATCAATGTATTCGGATGTAATAAAGGTCAATATTAATAAGACCTTTCAATAAAATAGAATAAGGCGGATGTAAGAAGACCTAATAGAAGCTTCTGCTTCTAGAAGGATCT
>ML777015.1:533999-555533 GCA_009831015.1 Picea engelmannii | reverse complement strand
CAAGTGTATTTCAATAAATCAATAAAAGACGACAATAGTCCAGACAACGAGGGAAGTGTTTTCACACTTTCAGTTGTGAAAAATCAAAATGAAATCAAATTGCACTTGTCGCGAAAATAAAACAAATGTCTTGAAGCTCAATGCGACGATGATTTGTCGTTTAGAAGACAAGAGGTGTAGGCATCATTTTCTAGTAATTTAAAAAAATGAGTTGGCTGCCAACAGGTACCTTCAAAGACCTCCCATTCACATGTGTAACTAATTGAGAAATATATTGTCATCCTCCTATAAATAGAGTATCATTGTATGAAAAAAAAAAGAAGAATCCATAGAATTGTTATGTTGTTCAAAATTCTCTTGGAGAAATCCATCTTTCCCTTGAGCCATAAGTTTGAGAAATTGTATCATTGAGAAAGCTTTACAAATCCTGTGAAGCTAATCCTTGGGTAATTTTCACCATTGGAGAGTGATAGCTCTATTTTTTGAGGCATCAAAGAGCCCTCCCTTAGGAGGAATAAGGGGTTCATTGTCCCATATTTCTTCTCTTTGTGCACTCAATTCGAAGAATCAGTTCTATTGGGTAACAATTCCATGTGTTCAATTTCATGCATCACTTGTTTATGTTAGTTTAGTTTGTTTCTTATTCTTAGTTGATATTTGCTAGCTTTGTATCTTATTTTCTAACTTGCAGGTCCACTAACTTGCTAACCATATTTCTATTATGCCTTGTTAGCTTACCAGGGTAGTTAAGGGACTCTCTTTTGCTCACTCTTGTGACAAAACACCCCAAAAATTAGGGCTACCAATATCATCTTTAATTTTTAACCCTAGATGCATAAAATGGAAAACTTGTGAAAACAGGAAGAGGTGAACCAAATATGACTGATATATGAAGCTTTAAAGGGAGTCGATTTCATAGAGATGATAGCGGATTTGGTCGGCAAGAAATTGGGGAAAATTAAATATGGGAATGGGCTTGGTCGTAATTGGACATATGGATCCATTATATCCAACCCAAAATCATCTATAGTTAAATCATCATTTTCCCCCAAAATCATAGAAATTATGGAAATAATCCTTCGATATTTCTCAGGGAATAATTCGGACTGGACAATAGTGTTATCATCAGGGATGTTGAGGTTTTTGCACATATATGACTATAGAAAGGTAACGCTCTCCTCAAGTTTAAGCTCTGTGAAACACCTAGCCTCTATAATCCCATTTAAAGGCCCACTTTATAGATTCAATGGGAATCTCAACATTTTAGAAATTGATTGAGGGGTTATCTCAATAAGAATACACCAAGAAGTGGAAATTGCAGTCATTTTGAGGGGATATAATTTTCTCCAGACCAGAAGACAAATTTCGGGAATTGATAGACCCGGGTTATCATAAATTTAGAGAGGTCATATCCCCATGTTGATATATCTCAGAGGATTCGAAACAGAGGATAGGTTCAAAGATATCATTATCCTTGTCAGCTAAGTCTTCTTCTATAACATTTGTACTTTTAATAGTCTATGATATTTTAGAGGAATCCATTTTAAACAATGATTAAGGAAATGAGAAGATTCAGATTTACCCATGGAGGACATGGATTGGGTCTGGTATCAAGCTAAGATAACGATGGGAAAATTTTGCAAGAGTGGTGAACCCAATGCTCAAATCCTTTGAAATTTCAAAATGAATGATAATTTGATCTTTATCCCCCTTTTTATTTGAAAATATATACATGTCATTGTTTAATTGGTGAAATATTAAACTTAAAAATAAACAAATAATTTTTTACCTTTCCACCATTTGATGTCACAATTGGACACGTGTATGTCTTGTGTTAATTTCGGGGGGGATGAAATTTATGGATGAGTGCCACGTCGGAAAACTTAACTTTTGGGTAGATTTTTTCGGCCCAAACCCTTTTTGTTAAACATCGAGCATGAGGGGGGGGGGGGGGGGGGNGAGGAATTGGTTGTGGGCCATCGATCTTGAAGCGGATACGTGATATTAGATCTGAAAAAAAGATGCACATTTTATTATAATTACAAACAAAATAAAGTTTATATAAAAAAAATAAAACAATTTACAAAGGTTTTGTTTAAACCTTAGATTTATTTGAGAAAAATAAAACTAATTTAATAAAATTAAGATGTCCCTAAAGAGATTTCATCACTAAAAATAAATAAAACTACAGTCGAAATTTATTCAAACTAGAATGTTTAATAAACTAGGATCTTAGGTCATAAGGAAATTCTAATTTTTTATGAAATTTTAGTTTTATGTTACAACATCTGGCTCCATCTGGAGATTGTGTTTTTGTTAGGGAGCTAACCTCCCTAACCCCTCATGTAAGTAGAATAATATTTTGTTTTTTTTTGCTAGTTTGTCTGTGACCTGCAGGACTAGCCTATGGCTGAGAAACCATGACTCAGGGGCATCTAAGCCATCAAAATCACATGGGGATCACACCCAGCTTGAGCCACACCATCCCTTAAAATGGGTGGATTTTTTGTCCCTGTAGATTTCGAACTGGTGACTTTAACATCAAAAAGTGCCTTAACAAAACATTAAGTCATTGACTGTCCTACACCTAAGGGACGCAAGTAGAATTATATAATTCCATGTAATAAAGGCCAATATTAATAAGGCCTAGAAATAAGGAAGAATCAGTCAAATGTAAGAAGACCTAATAGAATCTTCCACTTCTAGAAGGATCTTCCTCTAGATTGTTATTTTGGATACATAGATTTAGTATAAATAGGAGTAGAGGGTATGAGAAATATTTTCTTGGAGATTATTGTAATAGAGATCTTCTCTACCAGAGGTTTCCCCCTTGAAGAGGCAAGTGAACATTTATATCATTAATCAAGGTGCTCTTCCTAGTGTTATTCTGGTATTATTCTGGTATTTCTCTGGTTATATCATTGTTTCTCTTTCATTTCTATGTTAAATTATTTATGTTCTTCATACTATTTTATATCTGGAATACTTCAAGTGGTATCAAAGTACCTTCCTCGGCATAAATTATGGGTTAATTTTTTTTAGGGTAGAGACATATTCCGACATCTTAAAGCTATAGAGGTATGTCATTAAGTGCATAAAACCGTTGTCGAGGAGTCATACATGTAGGAAATACAAGTGGTACTTAAGTGTACATCTAGTTTCCACCCTTGTAACCCCTTTTGGTACCCCTTCGAGTGGTAGCTTATCATAAAACACATGTATATGAATCAACCTAGATCTCTTGAATCCCTCCATAGATAAACCGATCAACCACCTAATTTCTATAGTGACATCGAGAACAACACTTGGGAAGATACTATCTAGTACCTGGGTAGTCGGGTAGTATGCCTAAGGGCACAATATAGCCTCAGTTGGTGCCCTAAGATATTGGATCGAGTACTACTATTGGACCCCACACGTATATTAGAGAGATATAGGATAGGGAAAACCCTTGTATGTAGAAAACCTAAATATCCTACCCCTGGGGATGGAAACAAAAAGAGAGTAGACAAGATCTATTGTCGCACAATTGTGTCTTCTTCATTATGGTTGCGAAATTACTACACATTTCTTCCTATTAATCATTTGGGCATTTCGTCACTGCAATATTATTCAGGCTAGAGTATAACTCCATAGGAGTAAAAAAAAAAAGTATAGTGGTCCCTTTGACACACTTATTTGGGACCTATCCCACAGGGTTCATCTCTTCTCCTCGATTCTAGTGATACCTATCATTTTTAACACAGTTTTTTTGTGGACCCGACCTTTCTACGACGCCCTTATTTAGACACTATCCCATTGGATCCCCATTTTATCCCTAATCATTTTGGTACCTATAATTTGACACCCTTCTTCTCAGTAGTCCCACCGACCCCTCCAGACCCCTTTTGTATCCCCTATACAATTTTCCTGCCCATTTTTTCAAATGGCTACTGCAAGAGCCCAAGAACTCAATACCTTGATTTTTGACACCCACTAGAACTAGGAATACATCAAGAATATCAATGCCAAACCTAGCTCAATCAATTATTCTATTGAGATCCTCAAGGAACAATTTTCCTACATCAAAGACCTCAAATATCTCAAATGAACCTTTGAACACTTAATGGTTCGTTCCCATAACCCTTCCTCTTCTGAAAAACCGTATTATTAGGATTACCATGGATCTTCACATTACTAATTTCCTCATACTACCCACTTTTATCATGACCTTTTCCCTCCCAGAATTGAGGTGAACAAATTTGATGGATCGGATCCCACAGGATGGGTCACCCAAATGGAAAATTATTTCTCCTTGCGCGACATTACTAATGATTTATCCAAGCTTCATTATGGTGTCCTACATCTGGATTAGGAATGATGACAATGGTGGAAATGGAGAAAAAAGGCACGCCAAGGGTATGTTTCTTGGACACAGTTTGTGGTTGAACTTTATAACCGCTTTGACTCTGATACCCACCATTTAGGATGTTTGACCAAGTTAAAGCAGTTTGGGATAGTGGAAGACTTTATTTATGCAAGTAAGCACTTGTATTTTAGAATAAAGGGCATATCAGATGATTTCTTTAGGGAATTCTTTATCAGTGGCCTCAAATATGAAATCCATGCCCATGTTCTCATGGCACGCCCCCAGACTTGGTTGGAAGCTACTCAATGAGCGAAGGAATCACAATAGATTGTATCCTCCCAGACCCGCAAACCCTCCTTTCCTACTATCCCTAAACCCACCAATTATTCCCCTCCCACAACTCCCCTCAAGATCCAAAAATTAACTAGGGTTGAAATGGATGAACGTCAACTCAAGGGTCTTTGTTATAATTGTGATGACAAATATTTTCCCGGGCACAAGTGTAAGGAAGATAATCATTTTATGGTTGTGACTGAATATATTTCTAGAGAATATGTTTTTGTTCCGTCTATGGAGGAAATACTGTAGCCATCTAATCTGACCCCAACCTATGATCCACCAGATGTTGACCTAGTGATTTCACTTAATGCCCTCACTGGCTTCTCTGCTCCCTAGAATCTCAAATTAATTGGTTACATCAAAAATAATAAATTCATCATCCTTGTGGACAGTGGGAGCACCCATAATTTTATTCATCGTTGAATTTCCCAATAAGTAAATTGTTACATCTATTCCATCAATAATTTTCAAATTATTATTGCCAATGGAAATTCCATGAAATGTGGGGGATGATGTGAAAATGTATGACTCCAAATTGGTCAATATCACTTTAAATCCTATATTTTTTCTATAGACATGGGTGGTTGTGACATTTTTCTTTGTGCCAAATGGTTACACACTCTAGGCCCCATTCTCATGGATTTTAAAGACTTAACCATGCAATTCCAACAGGAGGGACACTGATATAAGTTCCAAGGCATCAAATTAGGCTCACCTGAGATCATCAATTCCCATCGCATGGAAAATCTCCTCAAAAAAGGTCATTCAGAAATTATAGCCAAACTCCACTCCATTCATGTTGTTGAGACAACTTATGTGCATCCATACCTCCAATCTATCCTCTCCCACCACCAAGTTGTTTTTAGCACTCCCAAATAACTTCCCCCTTCTCGTGGCGTCCATGATCATTCCATCCTTCTCATCCTAGGAAGTCTTCCTCCCAATGTTTGGCCTTATTGTCATCCCTTTTCCCAGAAGAATGAAATTGAGAAAATTGTTCATGAATTTCTAGAAGCATGTGTTATTTGTCCTAGTACTAGCCCCTATTCTTCCCCTATGGTCATGGTACTCAATAAAGAAGGTACTTGGTGTATGTGTCCTGATTTACGCACCCTCAAAAAACTCATAATCAAAGACAAATTCCACATTCATGTCATTGATGACCTCTTGGATGAATTGAGTGGTGCTCAGTACTTCACCAACCTGGATCTATATTCTGGCTACCACCAGATCCGTATGAAAGAAGAAGGCATTCCCAAGACTACATTTCGCACTCATGAGGGTCATTATGAATTCTTGGTAATGCCCTTTGGATTATGTAATTCTCCTTCCACTTTCCAGAGTCTTATGAATCATGTATTTTGTCCTTTTCTCCGTCATTTTGTCTTAATTTTCTTTGATGATATTCTCATCTATAGTAAAACTTGTCCATCCCATATCTCCCATGTGAATCAAGTTCTCCATCTACTCTATAAGCACCAACTTTTTCTCAAACAATCTAAATGTGCCTTTGGGGCCTTAGAAGTGGAATACCTAGGTCATATTTTTGGCAAGGATGGTGTCTAAATGGATCCTAAGAAAATTTAATCTATGAAGGATTGGCCTCACCCTAAAACTCCTAAGAGATTTCATGGGTTTCTGGGTTTAACGGGTTATTATAGGAAGTTTGTTCAGAATTATGGAAAAATTGCAGCTCCTCTCACTTCTCTCCTTAAAAAGAATGCTTTCACTTGGACTTTAGTTGTGGATCGTGCCTTCCAAGCCTTGAAAGATTCCATGTGCACGACCCATGTCCTAGAAATTCCAGACTTCACAAAGACATTCATATTGGAATGTGATGCTTCCAGGAAAGGAATTGGTACCATCCTCATGCAAGATGATAGGCCTTTGGCCTTCACCAGCAAACAACTTTCATAACGACATTTGGGCCAATCCATTTATGAAAAGGAAATGTTATCTATTATGCATGTTGAGGATATCTGGTGTCCTTATTTATTGGGTCAACGATTCCAAATAAAAATTAATCATCAAAGTCTCAAGTATTTCCTGGAACAACGAATTTCATCCCCGCCATAGAAAAAATGGGTGACCGATCTATTTGGCTATGATTATTGGACAATTTACAAGAAGGGAAAGGAAAATGTAGTGGATGATGCTCTTTCCCAGAAATATGAATAATATAGTTCCCTTTTTTCCCTCTCCTTCATTGTACTAGATTGGCTCCAAGCTATTCATTAGGAATGGATGCAAGACCCCAAAATTTATAGCATGCTCCACCAATTGCAACAAAAATTTTCAGTTTCTCTAGGGTACTCTTGGCACAATGAAGAGTGTTGACCCTTGGCTATGAAAGGAAAAGGATAATAAGGAAGAAAAGGAAAAAAAAAAACTTTGTGGGGGACACAGTGACTGTCACTGGGTCAAAGTGAGCCAAAGAGCAGAAAAGATAGAGCGAAGTGTGGAAAAGAAAGTCGTTGTATGAGGAGATCGAGGATGCTAGATCAGCAAGGAATATGGACCTAGGATGACTCAGGAAGTGGAAGAAGACACCATTGGATGCTTTGGAGTACCACATGAGAAGGAAGGAAAGACAAGCTGGTGAATTTCGGAAAAAGAGGATCAAGTTGACCTAGGGTTTTAGACACCTGGGGTTTGGTAATTAGGGTTTTGACACCTAGGTTTTGGCCTAAGGATGTTAGTAAGGGACTATAATGTATAAATAGAGGTCGAGAGGACCTAGGTCGGGTCAGTACTAAAGAAGGCTATGCTATTGTTATTGATTTATCTCTATTACTATGGTCAGAGGTCATTGTATTGAGAGAGAGAGAAGTGTTGAAGCCTTCTGGTATTGTAAGATCTTCAGCTGGGTGCGAAGATCAGGTCCTGTAGCTGGGTGCATAGGAGGGAGGAGAGGAAGACAGAAGGAGAGAGAGGATCTGCTGGCCAAGAGTGTAGATCAGAACTGTAAGCTTTATCTTAATATATTATAAGCACAGTTATGTGGACATAGCCCTAGAGAGAGGGTCAACCAGGTACATCTTGTGTTGTGTGAGTGATTAATGCTTTGATCTCTATCATTATTATACTGTTATTTGCATTACTGTGTTATATCAAGAACTATAGCTGCGCAGAGTAGATATCGCTAGTAAATGATATATGAATATCGTAATAGTTTTTACACAAGATCCCCTCTATATTCCCCTAGTTGTAGACATCTCTGTCCTGCAACCCCCCCTTCGCTGCTTCGGGTGAGACTGCATCTTCTTCGCAGGTGTTGCTAAAAGGGCCAGTAGCTAGGGCTTGTTGGTGCGCTCTTGGAGTGAACCTTGGGTCTTCCCCTATGCCAACAAATGGTTCTGTTGTCGGGACTGGAATATTTTTAAAGGAATGTCAAGGTGGTTCCCATCGAATACATAGATTCAGAAGTGGATAGAGGATCAAGAGAAGGACTTTATTGAATCCCAGAAAAAGAACCCTACACTGAGTACTGAAGATTGGCTACAAAGATACATCTTCACTGACATTCACGAGATCTTCTTTGGAGGAATCCAACAGGAGCTACACGAGTGGTTGTCTAGGTTAGTTGACACACAATTTGAGATTAGATCTAGATCTCCTGTGGTTTGGACACCGACATTGATCCAGAAGGTCAAGAGAATTGACAACATTTTATCTAGAGTAGTATATCATTGGTTTGATAGTACCATTGGAGGGTATATTACCAAGTTTGCTATGGACAGAACATAATCGTATATCCAAGCCGAGAGATACTTTTTCAAAGGACCCAGAGGAAGTTTTTTTCACTTTCTGAAGCTAAGAATCAAGATGCTCTTGCCTGAAAATCACATCTTGAAGATACAGTAGATTGGTCGAACCAGAAAAGGCTAATGTTTAAAATATCTGACAGTGACAGCAACACAGAAGCAGGACATATACGCAGTGGAAAAGTATTTTGAGGGGTTCACCTTGTGAACTTATTTAGGAAAAAATACGAAGAAGAGGGTTTCTACAGTGGAGAAGAGGTTGATCTAACTGACGAAGAGCATCTAGAGCCCAGGGAAGCTAAAGAACTGTGCCAAAGCTATCCGGAAAAATCAGGAACTACGCAGACTACTAAAGTAAGTAATGCTAATACTCTTGTTGTCCCAATAGTAATTAGCAGTCAGAATAGTCAGAACCATCAAAATCTTCAGAGTACTGTTACTAGTAGCTCAACATATACTCAGAAAAGAAGCCTAGTCAACTCTATGGAAGATGAAATGAAACTCCCTATCTTTAGAGGGGATGGATCTAAAGATCCATATCAACATTGGTTTCTGTGTGAAGCCATATAGAACATTAAAATTATTATCAATGAGGCCATCAAGAGAACCCAGTTCAGAACTACGTTAAGGGACCGTGCATTGAGCTGGTACATGAAACTTGTCCAAGGACCGACACAGCCTAAGCCCCTGAATGAGATCAAGAATGCACTGATTACAGAGTTTAAGAAGCCTAAGTCAAAGTCACAATGTATTACAAAACTAAAATAGATTAAACAAAAGGTAGAAGAATCTGTTTGGGAGTTCGACCAGAGATTCAAGACTCTAACAGGTCGATTAACTTTTCAGATCCCCGATGAACAGAACAAATAATGGTTCATCGCTACGTTGTTTCCACACATAATATTCCCTCTAATGTAGTAGAAGATTTCATCAGAGGCAGAAGCTTTGGAGATTTCCATGAATATTGAATTAACACCGATGGGAGAATCTAGTTAAGGAATTAGCTAGATCATGAGCCAACTAACTAGTTTGTCTTTACAGGTCGAGGATATGAAGAAGGATAAGGGAAAATATAAAAGGGAAGATATTTTGTGTGTAAGATGCAGATATGAATTCCATGATAAGGAACACTGTCCCTTATTTCATGAGTACTTGGCCTCAGAGGAGCTGAGCCCCTTGAAACAAGTTAACCTACACTAGTGCGATGTATCCAGAAATAGGCATCACCCAGGTGAGTGCTACTACATGCAGAAGTATGTTCAGACACCCACAAACTTATATTGTACATTTTGTAAATTAGTAGGGCATGATGATCAAGATTATAGAGCTTATTATCTCATGCATGAAAGTTCGAGAGACATATACAAGATTCAAGGCGAAGTACAAGAAGAAGGAAACACTCCTTAGTACAACTCTCCAGGGAGAGGAAACTTCAAATCTCGTGGTGGATACAGAGGACGAGGATGAGGAGGAGGTATGGGCCGAGGCCAAGGACAAATAATATATTATAACTGCATGCAACTAGGACATTTGGAAAGGGATTGTTAGAATCCTTGTACAACCTGTAGTTACTGTAACTCCTTCGAGCATGTCATAGAGGAATGCCCTGTGTTGATGGCTAAACTTTAGGAAAGACGAGGACCTTAGTAGAACCCACAAGTACAACTAATATATGTTGAACCTAGCAGAGTAGGCCCTAGAGTCATTGTTATCACTCGAGGAGGTGCTACTACAGGAGAAGACAGAATAGCCCAAGGAAATATTGAAAACGACCACAGAGTCAGGAAAGCTACAGAAAAAACCCTAATGTTTGATGCTAAGAAAGAAAGACAGATATTCGAGGAGGAAAGAAAAGATTTCAAAAGAGTTCAAGGATCTTCATCAAAGAGACAACCATAGATCAAAGAATATGGCATGCCTCAGGCGTTTGATCCATTTGCATCACCAACAGAAGGGAAAAATGTAAGCAAACTCATGGAATTTTTGTACACTTGTGTTAAGTTAATTCAAGATAAAGGCGTTGTACAAGAATTACAAGATTTAATCAAGCAGTATGAGCTAGGAAAGATAGACCCCTTACTAAATAGGGTAGTGCACCAAATTGGAAAAAGGAGAAGGAAAAATAATGAATTACACTAGAATGCTCAGATAGGAGAGTATGAGATAGACTATGTGGTCCTCGACTTAGGGTCGAAGGTCAATGTCATGAGGAAATAGACTTGGGAATTGATGGGAAAACCCAAGCTGATATATTCCCCTATCAGGATTCACATGGATAATCAACAAACTGTCATCCCATTTGGATGATTAGAGCATGTCCCAGTGGACATCAATGGAGTAAGAACCTTTGCAAATTTTTAGGTAATTGAAATTGTTGATGATAGCTGCCCTTACCCTACATTGTTAGGAATTCATTGGGCCTTTGACAATTCTACTATTGTTGATATAAAGAAAAGATGCATGACATTTGAGAAAGATTCCCTTAGGGTCATTGCACCTTTACATCCAGATGAGGGTCCACGATATACATAGCCTATCAGAAAAGAAGACCACGCATTTGAATTGGAAAACATCTACAAATTAATAGCTAGACAGTAGGATTATATCAACCCTACAGCTAATGGGAATTTGAGCTGGTGAAGTGAAAACACATGTTCATATGACTAAGAAGAAGCACTAGAGAACTGACACAACCAGATGTACGAAGTATCTACAAGAATATGTGCTAAGCTAACGAGAGAAGTTCGCTGGATTGGCACAACAGTGAGTAATCTACCCACATTTGATGGGTTGAACCCTTTAGAGAACTTCTTATCAGAATTTGAGACAAGTGTACCAACACAAAAGAGGTTGTTGGCAATGGATGAGGCCATGAAGGCCATGCCAACAATATGGTGGGGAATGCACAAAGGAAACATCACGGACTGGACACAATGTTGCACTTTGATGACAACATGGTTTTAAGCACAAGTAGGAAGTTGCGAAGTAAGACACACAGGTCGAAGTTTCCCAAAGGACCACGTACATAGATATGGAGAGGCATGGAGTGATGTTCCTTGAGAAAAATGGGTACACAAATTCGTCAATATCTTTATACCACCCCAATCAACTGGTACCTTCAAGCAGAACTACGCCTCGTCACTTCAGAATGGGAAGGTATGATCCTGAATTTTATAACCACCTTTTTGTTTGAAAGTGAAGTTCCTTCACTAGATCAAGCACTATAGATATTGAGACAGTAAGTATTTAAGGAGGCATCTGTCCCCCCTTTGGAGAAATAAGAGGATGAATGGATTGCGCCCCTCCAGAAACTGTAGATCTTCTACAACATTAATGCTGATGAAGAAGATGACCCAAGGAAGGTGAATATCTCAGAAACAGAAGGCTAGGGAGATGTGGAAGGACCAGGATTTGAACTTCCATTCATTGGAAAATCGATAAAGATAAATAAAGTCAATATTGGAATAGAGGGGACACCAAATCTTGCCAATGTCGGAGATTACTGGGACGCTGCTACCATTGACAAAATCACAGAATTATTGCACGAGTATCAGGACCTGTTCCCGACCAAGTTCACTGATATGAAGGGTATAAAACGACCTATGGGAGAGATGAGAATACCTTTGAAACCATATGAAAATCCAATCAAGCAAAGACCCTATATACTAAACCCGAAATACAAGGGAAAAGTAAAGATTGAGCTCAACAGAATGCTGGAAGCAGGGATTATTGAACCTGTCAAGGAGTCGGAGTGGATTATCCCCATGGTAGTGAAATATAAGAAGACATGTGAGATCAATATTTGCATAGATCTCAGGAAGATGAATAATTCTTGTCTACATGATCCTTTCCATACACCATTCACAGACGAAGTGTTGGATAACGTGGGAGGCCAAGAAGTATACTCTTTTACAGATGGATTTTCAGGATACCATTAGATCCGCATCGCTAAGGAGGACTACCATAAGACTATATTTGCTACAGAGTGGGGATCCTACCAATATATAGTAATTCCATTTCGATTGAATAATTCCCCAACCATCTTTTCCAGGGTGGTCGTTGAAGCATTCAAAGAATTTTTGCATAAATTTTTAGAAGCATACTTTGATGACTGGACTGTTTTTAGTTTGTTGAAAAATCATATTGAATGTCTAAGGCTAATGCTGGATAAATGCAGGCAGTGTTAAATTTATTTGAATTTGAAGAAGTGCATCTTCTTCTCACCATTTGGAGTATTATTAGGACATATTGTATGCAAGCAAGGATTGTTGGTGGATCCATCCAAGATTGCAATTATAGTTTATTTTCCACCACCTACTTCAGTCAAACAACTGTGCACTATGCTAGGACATACTGGTTATTACAGGAAATTTATCAAAGGATATGCTCAGATTACTACGCCAATGGAGAAATTATTAAAGAAAGACTGTCAGTTCAGTTGGACTGAAGAATGCCAGCAGAGCTTCGACACACTGAAACAAAAGATGGTAATTGTGCCTATTCTAGTATTCCCGGACTGGAGCAAGGAATTTCATGTGCATGTTGATGCATCTTCCATTGCATTAGGAGCAGTACTGGCACAACCTAGAGAAGGGGACATTGATCATCCATTAACATTTTCCAGCAGGAAGTAGTCCACAGCTAAAGTTAATTACACCACTATAGAGAGAGAGGGACTAGCCATGGTGTATGCATTACAGAAATTATGCCACTACTTGTTGGGAGGACACTTTAAAATGTTCACTGATCACTCCACACTGAAGTACCTAGTCAACAAGCCAGTATTGGGGAGGTGAATCTGTATATGGCTTCTGTTGTTTCAGGAGTATGATTTTGAGATCATAGTTAAGCCAGGAAAAATGAACAAAGGCCCAGACCACCTGTTGAGGTTGGAACATGGAGAAAAACCTACCAGTCTAGAGGATACATTACTAGATGAAAAACTACTCACCATTAGAAATATTGATGACCACTTCGTATACATAGTCCTGTTCCTCTCAATGGGAATGGCTT
Organism: Picea engelmannii; assembly: GCA_009831015.1. Taxonomy (NCBI): domain Eukaryota; kingdom Viridiplantae; phylum Streptophyta; class Pinopsida; order Pinales; family Pinaceae; genus Picea; species Picea engelmannii. The sequence continues at coordinate 542,069 of ML777015.1, read as the reverse complement.
CGAGTGAGTATAAAATATCCTAGAAGAAACAACTAGTGGTGCGCGTTGCAGATTTTTCACCGATAGATGCTCAACTATATAAAATAGGACATGATGAGATACTAAGAAGATGCATTATGGAAATAGAGTGCCCAATGATCCTCGCAGAATCTCATGAAGGCATCGCAGGCAAACTTTATGTAAGGAAAGCAACTGCGCAGAAGGTTCTGTGAGCTAGACTTTGGTGGCCTACGTTACAAAGATATGCTAAAGAATATACTAGAGCATGTAATGTATGCCAGCGAGTTGGAAAACCATCTCGACGAGATGTGATGCCATTAGCACCGAAGATGACCCTGCATGCATTTGAAAAATGGGCCATTGACTTCATGGGACCTATAAACCCACCAGGAAAGCACACAGGAGCAAGGTATGTTATCACTGCAAAAGAATACCTTACTAGATGGCCCGATGCAAGAGCAGCCAAGGATTGTAGTACAGCTACAACTGCACGTTTTATATTTGATGGCATAATAACCAGTTTTGGATTCCCTAAGGTCCTTATGAGTGATCAAGGTACACACTTCATCAATAAGAAAATCGAAGCCCTGACTGAAGAATTTGCAGTCCACCATCAGAAGAGTACACCTCATCATCCATAAGAAAATGGAACGGTTGAAGCCTTCAACAAGATATTGGAGACAAAATTAACACATATTTGCAGCGTGGATAGGGATAACTGGGATCTAATAGTACCAACAATACTATGGGCTTACATAACCACTCGCAAGAAATTAACAACGCAGACCCCTTTCAAGTTGTTTTATGGTTTTGAAGTTGTTGTCCCGATGGAGTATTTGGTATGAAGCTTAAGAATTGCTACATTTACAGACATGGATGATACTAGCGTTGTTCATGAGAGGATAGCACAGTTAGTCGAACAAGAATAAGACAGATTCATTGCGGGCTTCCATCAACAAGTTCAGAAGGAACGTGAAAAGGCCTACCTCAACAGGAACATCAAGAAAAAGATATTTAGGCAAGGTGATTCAGTACTGGTATACGACAGTAAGTTTATCAAACACCCTAGGAAGTTTAGAATGCATTGGCTTGGACCATATGTGATCACCTACATCACAGAAGGAGGAGCTACGCAGCTGAAGACGCTGAATGGAAAATGAAAAGAAGGATTGGTGAATGGTAGTCAGCTGAAGTTTTACTTTGACAACCAGTTGCCTCACAACTCCGAGTAAAAGAATGAGGAAAAGGGTTTAGGTAGTAGGATCAGTTGAAACTGGGTACCAAACATAGAAAATATAGTCTTCACAAGGACATGAAGGAGGCATAAAGCAGAAAGCAAAGGTTTCACTGCAAAGTCCAAAGTCAATGTAAAACAAAAGGAGCATATCTAAAGTTCCTTGAGACAAGTCACGGGTGAGTATTGGGGGCCTGTTGACCCTTTCCTATGAAAGGAAAAGGAGAACAAGGAAGAACAGGTAAAAAGAGAACTTCGTGGGAGACACAGTGACTGTCACTAGGTCGAAGTAAGCAAAAGAACAAAAAAGATGGAGCGAAGTGCGAAAAATCAAACCGTTGGATGAGGATATCGAGGATGACAGATTAGCAAGGAAGATGGACCTAGGATGACTCAGGAAGTGGAAGAAGCCACCATTGTATTATTTGGAGCACTGCACGAGAAGGAAGGAAAGACAGGCTGGTGAAGTACAAAAAAAGAGGATCAAGTTGACCTAGGGTTTTGGTAATTAGGGTTTTGACACCTAGGTTTCGGCCTAAGGTTGTCGGTAAGGCACTATAATGTATAAATAGAGGTGTTTTCATAGGGGCAGACCCAGGGTTAAACTCCAAGAGTGCACCAACAAGCCCTAGCTACCGGCCCTTTCGGTAGCACCTGCGAAGTAGATGCAGTCTCACCCAAAGAAGCTATGAGGAGGTTGCAGGACATAGATGTCTACAACCAAGGGAATATCAAGTGGTTCTTATTACAACAACAACATAACATGCATCTATCATTCAACTTGATAGATCTATCCTTCACAACTATAGATCAGATCTAATAAAATAATGCATATAACAACATCAGATCTCGAAGCATCAATCACATACACAACAACAGATGTACGTGGTTCACCCTCTTTCTAGGGCTACGTCCACATAAATGTGCTTATGATATTTTAAGATAAATATTATAGTTTCGATCTATGCTCTTGGCCAATAGATCCTCTCTCTTTGTCTCTCTTTATCTCTCCCTTCCTGTGCACCCAGTTGTAGGACTTGATCTTTGCACTGAGCTAAAGATCTTACAATACCAGAGGGATCTCTCTCTCAACACTTCTCTCACCTATAATACAATATTCTCCCAATGAACAATGATCAATAACAAGACTCATCTACCGTACCAACCCAACCTAGATCCTCTCAACCTCTATTTATAGATTATAATCCCTCACTGACAGCCTTAGGTTGAAACATAGGTATTAAAACCCTAATTACCAAAACCCTAGGTGTCTACAACCCTAGGTCAACTTGACCCATTCTTTCTAGGATTCTCTAGTCTATCTTTCCTTCTTCATCTCACAGTGCTCCAAGGAATCAAATGTTGTCTTTTTCCACTTCCTGATTCATCCTCAGTCCATCTTCCTTGTTGATCTCTCATCCTCAATCTCCTCATCCAATAGCTTTATTTTCCACACTTCGCTCCATATTTTATGTTCTTTTGCTCACCTCGACCCAGTGATAGTTACTGTGTCTCCCACAAAGCTCGCTTTTTACCTTTTCTTCCTTGTTCTTCACTTCCTTTCATAATCCAGGGCCAACAAGACCCCAACACTCACCTGTGACTCGTCTCGAGGCACTTGAGATCTGATCCTCTTGTTTTTCTTCGACTTTCGACTGTGCAGTGCAGCCCTTGTTTTCTGCTTTATGCCTCCCTTCCATCCTTGTGCAGACCATCTTTTCTATGTCTGGTACCCAGTTTCAAATTCACCTGGTACCTGGACCCTTGTCTTCTTGATTCTACTGAGATTTGTGAGGCAGTTCGTTGTCATAGTACAACTTCAACCGACTCCCATTCACCAAGCCTTCCTTCCAGTCTCCTTTCAATGTCTTTAGCTACACAGCTCCTCCTTGTGTAACAAAGGCAATCTCATATGGTCCGAGCCAATGTGTTCTGAACTTCCCAGGGTGTTTTATAAACTTACTGTCATATAGAAGGACTAAATCACCCTGCTTGAATATCTTCTTCTTGATGTGTCTGTCATGATAGGCCTTTTCTTGTTCCTTCTGAATTTGTTGATGGAAGCCTGCAATGAATCAGTCTTCTTCTAGTTCAACCAACTGTGATAGCCTCTCATGAATAGCACCAGTATCATCCATGTCGGTAAATGCAGAAATTATTAAGCTTGTTACCAAGTACTCCGTTGGGACAATAGCTTCAAGACCATAAACCAACTTGAAAGGGGTCTTCATTGTTAATTTATTGCAAGTGGTTCTATAAGCCCAGAGTACTGTTGGTACTCTTAAATCCCAATCATCCATGTTCACACTGCAAATCTTTGTTAATATTGTCTCCAAGATATTGTTGAATGCTTCAACCATTTCGTTTGCTTGTGGATGATAAGGTCTACTCTTCTGATGGTGGACTGCAAATTCTACAGTCAGGGCTTCAACTATCTTATTGATGAAGTGTGTAACTTGATCACTCATAAGGACCTTAGGAAATCCAAACCTGGTTATTACATCATCGAATATAAAACGTGCAACTGTAGTTTCACTATAGTCCTTAACTGCTCTTGCTTCGGCCCATCTAGTCAGGTATTCTGTCGTAGTGATAATATATCTTTCTCCTGTGCGCTTTCCTGGTGAGCTTATAGGTCCCACGAAGTCAATGGCCCATTTTTCAAATGATTGTAAGGTCATATGTGGTGCTAATGGAATATCGTATCTTCGGGATGGTTTGCCAATTCGCTGGCATACATCGCATGCTCTGGCATATTCTTTAGCATCTCTGTGTAATGTAGGCCACCAAAGGCTAGCTCGCAGAACCTTCTGGGAAGCTGCTTTTCCTGCATAATGTCCTCCTGCAATGCCTTTATGAGATTCTTCGAGGATCATAGGGAGTTCTTCCTCCATCACACATCTTCTTAGGATCTCATCAGGTCCCATTTGATATAACTGACCAGCTATCAGTGAAAAATCTGCAGCGCGCACCACTAGTTGTTTCTTCTGCGGAATTGTGTATTTGATTGGAACTATTCCTGTTGACAGGAAATTGACTATGTTTATGAAGTGGTCATCAATATTTCTAATGGTGAGCAGTTGTGCATATGGTAGTGTGTCCTCCAGACTGGTAGGTTCTTCACCATGCTCCAACCTCGACAGGTGGTCTAGGCCCTTATTCATTCTTCCTGGATTAACTATGATCTCAAAATCATATTCTTGAAACAAGAGAAGCCATATGCATATTATCCCCCCAAACAATGGCTTGTTGACTAGGTATTTTAGCGTGGAGTGATCAGTAAACATTTTAAAGTGTCCTCCCAACAAGTAGTGCGAAAATTTCTACAATCCATACACCAAGGCTAGTCCCTCTCTCTTTGTAGTAGTGTAATTGATTTCAGTTGTGGAGATATTTCTGCTGGAAAATGCTAATGGATGATCAATGTCCCCTTCTCTAGTTTGTGCCAGTACTTCTCCTAGTTCAATAGAAGATGCATCAACATGCACATGAAATGACTTGCTCCAGTTGGGAAAGACTAGAATAGGCGGAGTGACCATATTTTGTTTTAGTGTGTCAAAGCTATGTTGGCATTCGTCTGTCCAACCAAAATGACAATCTTTATTTAATAACTTCTCCATTGGTGCAGTAATCTGAGCATATCCTTTGATAAATTTCTTGTAATAGCGAGTATGTCCTAGCCCAGTGCACAGTTGTTTCACTGATTTAGGTGGTGGTAACTCAACTATAATTGCGATTTTGGATGGATCCACCAACAATCCTTTCTTGCATACAATATGACCTAATAATACTCCAAATGGTGAAAAGAAGATGCACTTCTTCAAATTCAAAGAAATTTGACACTGTCTACATTTATCCAGCATTAGCCTTAGACATTTAATATGATTTTTCAACAAACTAAAAACAGTCCAGTCATCAAAGTATGCTTCTAAAAACTTATGCAAAAATTATTTGAATGCTTCAACCACCACCCTGGAAAAGATGTCTGGGGAATTCTTCAGTCCAAATGGCATTATTGTATATTGGTAGGATCCCCATTCTGTGGTAAATGTGGTCTGATGATGGTCCTCCTTAGCGATGTGGATCTGATGGTATCCTGAAAACCCATATGTAAAAGAATATACTTCTTGGCATACCACGTTATCTAGTACTTCGTCTCTGAAAGGTGTAGGGAAAGGATCATGTAGACAAGCATCATTCATCTTCCTGAGATCTACACAAATCTTGATTTCACCTGTCTTCTTATCTTGCACGACCATGGGGCTAATCCATTCTGACTCTTCGACAGGTTCAATAATCCCTGCTTCCAGCATTCTGTCGAACTCAATCTTCACTTTTTCCTTATATTTTGGGTTCAATTTGTAGGGTCTTTTCTTGACTGGCTTCGCGTATGGTTTCAAAGGTATTCTCATTTCTCCCATAGTTCATTTGATTCCCTTCATATCAATGAACTTGGTCAGGAACAAGTCCTGATACTCATGCAATAATTCTGTAATTTTTTCAATGATAGTAGCATCTCAGTAATATCCGACATTGGCAAGATTTGATGTTTCCTCTATCCTGATATTGAATTTATTTATCTTTATTGGTTGTCCAATGAATGGAAGTTCAAGTCCTAGTCCTTCCACATCTCTCTGACCTTCTGTTTCTACGATATTCACCTTCCTCGGGTCATCGTCTTCGTCAACATTAATGTTGTAGTAGGTCTGTAGTTTCTGGAGGGGCACAGTCCATTCATCCTCTTATTTATCCAAAGGGAGGCTAGATGCCTTCTCAAATACTTTATCTCTCACCATATTTAGTTCTTGATCTACAAAAGGAAATTCACTGTCAAAAAAAAAATTGGTTATAAACTTCTGGGTCATACCTTCCCATTCTGAAGTGAAATGGCACAACTCTGCTTGAAGGTACCAGTTAATAGGGGTGGTATCCAGCGTATTGACAAATCTATGTACCCATTGTTCTCTAGGAATTTCGCTCCAAGCCTCTTCGCAGCTTCGTACATGGTCCTTTGGGAAGCTTCGACCTATGTATCGTGCTTCACATCTTCCTAATTGTGCTGAAAACCGCGTTGTCATCAAAGTTCAGCATTGTGTCCAATTTGTAAATTTTCTTTTATGTGTTCCCCACCATCTCGCTGGGGTGGCCTTCATGGCCTCATCCATTGCCAACCTCTTTTTTGTTGGTACACTTGTCTCAAATTCTAACAAGAAATTTTCTAAAGGGTTCATCCCATCAAATGTGGGTAGATTACTCACTATTGTGCCAATCCAACAAACTTCTCTGGTTAGCCTAGCACATCTTCTTGTAGATACTTCATACATCTGGTTCTGCTGATTCTCCAACACTTCTCCTGAGTCACATAAACATTTGTTGTCACTTCGCCAGCTCAGATTCCCGTCAGTTGTAGGGTTGATATAATCCTGTTGTCTGGCTGTTAATTTGTAGATGTTTTCCAGTTCAAATGTGTGGTCTTCTTCTTTGATAGGTTCTGTGTAGCATGGACCTTCATCTGGATCTAAAGGTTCAATGAACTTAAGGCTAGATTTCTCAAATGTCATGCGTTTTTTCTTTAAATCAACAACAGTGGAATTGTCGAAGGCCCAATCAATTCCTAACAATGCAGGGTAAGGGAAGCTATCATCAACAATTTCAATTACCTCAAAATCTGCAAAGGTTCTTACACCATCGATGTCCACTGGGACATGCTCTAATCATCCAAATGGGATGACGGCTTATTGATTAGCCATGCGAAACCTGATAGGGGAATATATCATCTTGGGTTTTCCCACTAGTGCCCAAGTCTTCTTCGTCATGACATTTACTTCTGACCCTAAGTCGAGGACCAGATAGTCTATCTCATACTCTCCTATCTGAGCATTCAAGTTTAGTTCTTTATTTGTCCTTCTCCTTTTTCCAATTTGGTGCACTGCTCTATTCAGTAAGAGGTCTATTTTTCCTAGTTCATACTGCTTGATTAAATATTTTAAATTTTGGGACAATGCCTTTATCTTGAATCAACTTAACACAAGTGTGCAACAATTCCATGAGTTTTCTTACCTCTTTCCCTTCTATTGGTGATGCAAACGGATCAAACGCTTGAGGCATGCCGTATTCTTTGATTTCTGGCTTTCTCTTTGATGAAGATCCTTGATTTCCTTTGAACTCCTTTCTTGCCTCCTCGAATATCTGTCTTTCTTTCTTAGAATTGAATGTTGGGGTCTTTTTTGTATCTTTCCTAACTCCTTGGTCATTTTTAGTCTTTCCTTGGGATGGTCTGTCTTCCCCTATAGCAGTGCCTCCTCGAGTAATAACAACGACTCTAGGGTCTTCTCTACGAGGTTCAACATATATCAATTCTACTTGTGGGTTCTGCTGGGGTACTCATCTTTCTTGAAGTTTATCCAGTAGCATAGGGCATTCTTCTATGACATGCTCGAAGGAATTACAGTAACTATAGGTTGTGGATGGATTCTGAAAATCCCTTGCTAAATGTCCTAGCTGCACGCAGTTGTAACAAATTATTTTTCCTCGGCCTCGGTCCATACCTCCTCCTCATCCTTGTCCTCTGTAGCCACCACGAGGAGTGAAATTTCCTCTCCCCAGAGAGTTGTACTGCGGAGAGTTTCCTTCTTGTTGTACTTCACCTTGAATCTTGTATATGTCTGTCGACCTTTCATGCATGAGATCATAAGCTCTACAATCCTGATCATCATGCCCCACAGATTTACAGAATGTACAATACAAGTTTGTGGGTGTCTTTTTGACGGGTGAAATTGACCGTCCGTCAACTGGGAGAGTGGAACCGGTCCGGGGTTGTCTAAATAACCCAAGCC
>ML777015.1:503793-532998 GCA_009831015.1 Picea engelmannii | reverse complement strand
GAAACAAAATGTTGATATATTGAGAAGCTAAAGCTATGACAAAACATCAATTCTGCTCCAGTCTGTATTAGAACTCCATATCCTTGTTCTCCCATGAATGAGGATGATGATTATTACAAAAATCATAAGTATATATAGGTTTCCTCACAAGGTAAAACTTCCTTGTCGATAGTATCAAATTGTTTTACATAATCTGGGAGATATCCCAAAATCTCCTATACTAAGAAATGAAATGCAAGTGAAATCTTGGAAACATCCCCTAACTGCTCAACAATTCAATTGAAAATTCGAATTTACCTGCAATAGAACACAAATATCAAATTAGAAGAATATTTCAATAACAAAACACTAAAAAATTGATCCTACAGACTTAGCTACAGAATCATTTGATTCTGTAGCTAGTCAAAAATAGCATACAGGACTAGATAGAAATCAAATGAAATCAAATCCAATCATCTCTTAATAATCATCAAAAAACGAATTACTAATGATTCAATTGAAATTATCATTCAAATTAAACAATATCAAAATGAATGCAATCGAAACAGAGTAAAGAATGCTCTGTTTTCAGTTACCATAAAACATGGTCAAATCTTGACAGGCCTGTTTCGTATCAAACGAAATTAAGAAGTGAATCAAATCGTATAAGATACGATGTAATCGTAATCAATACAACCATAATCAAACATAATCGTAATCATATAAGATATGATATGCCACAACATAATTATAATCGATACAATTGAAAACAAAATAGATTTGTTACAGCTGTAACGATATACATAAAGTTCATGTCGTTTCAATCAAATATGGAAAGACAGTTACGATGTGAGTGTTTACATAGTCTACAGACAGGATCACATAGTGATCGTAACCATTTACAAGAGTAATAATCATAGACCGAGTAACAATCAGAGCAGATCGTAACTGAGTTAAAAATAGAAACAAGTCGCTATTTTGGGCATGATCGGCTTCGTTCTTAAGTTAAATTTAAACAGTATATTCGTTGTAATATGAATTGAGTTGATAACACGGTCAAACAAAACAATGCGAACCGAATAGTTGGATACAACAGTTATGACCCACATATCTATTTGCAATTCCGCTATGCATAAACATAATGGTACTCGAATTGGTCAATAGTCATAAAATCACAACAGTTAACCATAATTGCTAACCGCATCATCTGGAATATTAACAATTCGAAATGTGAATTCAACTATGTTTGGAATTGAAATACCAGAAACGGCCTGTGTTTAGAAGATATTTTAACAACTTTAATCAATAACATAGTATCCAATTCAAACTAAATTACAACAATCAAATCCAATCATGATCAAATCAAATCAGAACTAAATCTAATTAAACTTTAACGATAACGAAAATTGATTTATCAAAACAAAATTATATACAACAGTGCATGCTTGTGTGACAAATCAAATCCACGATATACACATAGTTTATAAATATGTCATATAAATGGGTGAAAGTCATACCATCGAGGTTTCCCGGTATATGCCAATTTCGAATTGACGATTGTTGTAGCCGACTCGACATTCTTGAATAGAATTGAACCTGTTGTTCACTGTCTCTTGTCAGTGGGTTGCACCTTCACTTTATGACTAGTGAGTTTTTCCACTTGATCCTCCAGAGCATGAATTCTGGATTGCAACATCGGCACATCTAGGTAGTACCTTTCCAACCATAAGCCACACTGATCGCATGGTTGAACAGTTGGTTGAGAAGGAGAGGGTTTTGATGAGTCACCGAGGGTTCCATGAGACATTTCAATGCCTGGAAAATTGGGATCATCCCGCAAACAAGGTGATAGGTTTTTGACAAAGTCATATGAAGGTTTGTCAAACAAACCTTCTGAGTAGGGATACTCATTTGCCAGGAAACGTTCAACCTCCGAGTCAGAATCTTCGCTGACCATGATAGGCTTAGGATTGACATGAATTTTGGGTTTATTTCTTGCCATGCAAGAGATTAATCGAGCATTTTTCTTGCCTTTAGAATTCACACCAGCTTTAGCTTTAAGATTTTTGGCTACGGGTTCAGCAATTTCGACCTGTTTGGTCACAGACATGGGCAAGTTCATAGGTGAGTCGGGTAGAGATTTGGGTAGCAGAACGTTGTAAGGCACAGGGGGATAGGCTTGCTTTCGCTCACCACAGGTTTATCAACCTGTGGTGGGCTTGAGTCCTCAAAGCTATTCCGACTCAGAAAATCACTCCAACAGTCACAGTGTAACCCCAACTCATAAACCATAAGCATTTTAATTAACACAAAATGGAAAAGGCTGGTATTGGCCTGGTTGCGTTTATACCTTTTAGCCATCTTAAACAGACTCCTATACAGGTAGTAAGGCATATTAAGCTCATAGCCCATAAAAACCATCAATAGACGAAGGTGAAACAAGAAAACAAACCCATACCTTCCCTCGCAAGTAATGAATTGCTTGGTTATCATTAGCAGGTCATGCCAGCGTTGCTTTAGCATATTTGCGGGCAATCCTTTGTCACAGGAGTTCACCATCCGAGATCGGAAGAACAATGTCCACGGGACTTCTTTCACTTTGCAATTTTTCGACCACTTCTGTCCAGTAGCAGGCAGACTGGTAGCCAAACTAAGAAATTGCTCATCAATTTCCAGTTGCACATCCCCAACCTTGGCTCGGCATCCATCGAAGGTTAATGCAAATTGCCAAGCCACGCTAGGATTATAATCATCGAATCCTCATATGAACGGGAGCCCTCTTAATTCCTCCAGGTCGCTATAAGCGCCATCGAACATCAGCAATTCTTGGCAACCGTTGGGCTCAGGCCTTACGACTGGAGCCATGGCTTGTGTGCATAATAGGGTTTGAATTGAACAATACAATACACAGGGCTAGAAATCGTTATGGCTAACAGTTGCAAGCGCGTAGAAGGGAAAGAATCAATGTATGCGTGCGAAGGTGGTGGGATTATCACCGCCATGCAGAACATTAATGGTTGAGTACAGCATTGTTCCATCAATAATCATAACGTTTAAAACACATTAATCGGCCAACACAAAGATTTAAATGGTGGATAGCGATACCAAGGCACCATTGTATCGTTTGAAATCAAACTCAATCAATATATAATCAAACCCAAAGTTAATTCGTGCCATTGTAATAATTCAAAACATTAAATCAAAACCAAAAGTTCAACCAATGCGTGATTTCATAACTTCAAACCATTGCCATTCAACATGAAATTGAAACTCATATAGTGACCATGCGTTTTTCACATAATATATAATCAAAGTTTATAAAACATTGTGTCAAGAGATTTCATAAAATCGATAAGCCAAGAGCTTATAATAGTCAGGATCATATCATATAGAAACGAGATTAACCATGGCCCCTATATTATCAAGTATGATTCATAGATTATCATGCTCAATGCCTCATCAATTAAATAAATAAAACCAAGTTGTGCAATCAGAGTGAAAGTAGGGAAATGGACATARTTTGAAAATTATTCCAGCCACTTAATAGAAAACCAAAGGTAAGTGCCTTTGAGAAAATCATGACAGTCCAAAAAGATGGAGGAGTTTTCACGCTTTCAGTCGTGAAAACTGAATCGAAACCAAATTGCAATTGTCGCATGAAATAAAAAGAATGTTTGCTTGCACAATGCGACGATGACTTGACGTTCAGGAGACAAAAGGTGTAGGCAGCTTATATGACAATTGAAAAAATATTATTGGCTGCCAACATGTCTGGACATACTTCTGCATGTAGTAGCACTCACTTGGGCGATGCCTATTTCTGCATACATCGCACCGGGGTAGGTTAACTTGCTTTAAGGGGCTCGGTGCCTTTGATTCCAAGTACTCATGAAATAAGGGATATTGTTCCTTACCATGGCCTTCATATCTGCATCTTACATACCATATATCTTCCCTTTTGTCTTTTCCCTTATCTTTCTTCATATCCTCGACCTATAAAGACAAACTAGTTAGCTAGCTCATGATCTGGCTAATGCTTGAGCTAGATTCTCCCATCGGTGTTGATTCAAGCTTCATGGCGATCTCCAAAGCTTCTTCCTAAGATGAAATCTTCCACTGCATCAAAGGGATTCTTATGTGTGGTAATAGCGCAACGATGAACCATTCTTTTTTCTGTTCGTCGGGGATCTGGAAAGTTAATCGGCATATCAGGGTCTTGAATCTCTGGTCAAACTCCCAAACAGGTTCTTATACATTTTGTTTAATCTCTTTTAGCTCTATAATACATTATGACTCTGACTTAGGTTTCTTAAACTCTACAATCAACGCATTCTTGATATTATCCAGGGGCTTAGGCTGTGCCAGTACTTGGACAAGTTTCATGTACCAGCTCAGTGCGCGGTCCCTTAGCGTAGTGTTGAACTGAGTTCTCTTGATGGCTTCATAGGTGATACTTTTAATATTCCATACGGCCTCACACAGAAACCAATGTTGATATGGATCTTTAGATCCATCTCCTCTAAATATAGGGAGTCTCATTTCATCTGCCATAAAGTGTACTAGGGTTCTTGTCTGAGTAGATGTTGGGCTACTGGTAACAGTACTCTAAAGACTCAGGTGGTTCTAACTATTCTGACTGCTAGGTATGGTTGAGACAACAAGAGGATTAACGTTACTTACTTCAGTAGTTCACGCAGTTCCTGAGGTTTCTGCCTCGCTTTGGCATAGTTCTTCAGCTTCCCCTTCTTCTGTTCTGGTGGGATCTAGATGCTCTTCGTCAGTTAGATATACCTCTTCTCCGCTATAGAAACCTTCTTCTCCATAGTTTTTCTTAAACAAATTCTCAAGGTGAACTCCTGGGAATACTTTTCCACTATGCGTATGTCCTGCTTCTGTGTCACAGTCGTTTTCTGAGATCTTGAACATTATCCTTTTTAGGTCCGATCAATCTACTGTACCTTCAAGATGTGGTTTTCATGCAAGAGCATCTTGATTCTTAGCTTCATGAAGTGCAAATTTTTTTCTCTGGGTCCTTTGAAAAAGTATCTCTCGGCTTGGCTATATGATTTTATTTTGTCAACAACAAACTCAGTGATATATCCTTCGATGGTACTATCAAACCAGTGATCTATTTCTCTAGATACAACATTTTTGACTCTCTTGACCTTCTGGATCAATACTGGTGTCCAAACCACAAGGGGGTCTAGATCTGATTTCAAACCATGTGTCAGCTAACCTAGCCAACCACTCATGTAGCTCCTGATGGATTCCTCCAAAGAATATCCCGTGAATGTCTGTGAATATGTATCTTTGTAGCCAATCTTCAGTGGTTATTTTAGGGTTCTTGTTCTGGGATTCATCGAAGTCCTTCTCTTGATATTCTACCCAATTTTGAATCTCTGTCTTCGATGGGAACCACCTTGACATTCCCTTAAAAATATTCAGTATCCTAGCAATAGAACCATTTGTTGGCATAGGGGCAGACCCAGGGTTTAGCTCCAAGATCACACCAACAAGCCCTAGCTACTAGGCCTTTCGGAAACACCAGTGAAGTAGATGCAATCTCACCTAAAGCAGCTATGAGGGGGTTGCAGGACAGATATGTCTACGACCAAGGAAATATCAAGTGGTTCTTAATACAACAACAACATAACATGCATCTATCATTCAACTAGTTAGATCTATCCTTCACAACTATAGATCTGATCTAATACAATAATGGAGATAACAATATAACAACAATAGATCTTGAAGAATCAATCACACACACAACAACAGATGTATGTGGTTCACCCTCTCTCTAGGGCTATGTCCACAGAATTGTGCATATGATATTTTAAGATAAAGCTTATAGTTCTAATCTATGCTCTTGGCCAACAAATCCTCTCTCTTTGTCTCTCTTTCTCTCTGCCTTCCTGTGCACCTAGCAATGGGACTTGATCTTTTCACCCAACTGAAGATCTTAAAATACCAAAGGGTTCTCTCTCTTAGCACTTCTCTCACCTATAATACAATATTATCCCAATGAAAAATGATCAATAACAAGACTCAGCTACCGTAGAAACCCGACCTAGGTCCTCTCGACCTCTATTTATACATTACAATCCCTCATCGACAGCCTCAGGTCAAAACCTAGGTGTCAAAACCCTAATTACCAAAACCCTAGGTGTCTACAACCCTAGGTCAACTTGACCCATTCTTTTCGGGCTTCGCCAACCTATCTTTCTTTCTTCATCTCGCGGTGCTCCAAGGCATCTAATGTTGGCTTTTTCCACTTCCTGATTCATCCTCGGTCCATCTTCCTTTCTGATTTGTCATCCTTGATCTCCTCATCCAACGACTTTATTTTCTTCACTTCACTCCATATTTTCTGTTCTTTTTCTCACTTCGACCTAGTGACAGTCACTATGTCTCCCGCGAAGCTTTCTTTTTATCTTTTCTTCCTTGTTCTTCACTTCCTTTCATAATCCAGGGCCAACAAGAGGTCGAGAGGACCTAGGTCGGGTCGGTATTAAATAAGGGTATGCTATTTTTATTGATTTATCTCTATTACTGTGGTGAGAGGTCATTGTATTGAGAGAGATAAGTGTTGAAGCCTTCTTGTATTGTAATATCTTTAGTTGGGTGTGATGATAAGGTCCTGCAGCTGGGTGCACATGAAGGAGGAGAGGAAGACAGAAGGAGAGAGAGGATCTGCTAGCCAAGAGTGTAGATCAGAACTATAAGCTTTATCTTAATATATTATAAGCACAGTTCTATGGACGTATCCATAGAGAGAGGGTGAACCACGTACATCTTGTGTTGTGTGAGTTATTAATTCTTTGATCTCTGTCATTATTATAATTTTATTTGCATTACTATGTTAGATAAAGAAATATAGCTATGCAGAGTAGATCTCATTGGTAAATGATATATGAATACTGTAATAGTTGTTATACAAGATCCCCTTGATATTCCCCTAGTTGTAGACATCTTTGTCCTACAACCCCCCCTTCACTTCTTTGGGTGAGACTACATCTACTTCGCAGGTGTTGCTGAAAGGGCTAGTATTTAGGTCTTGTTGATGTTCTCTTGGAGTGAACCCTAGGTTTTCCCCTGTGCCAATAAATATGTTCACTACAAAGGTCATTTATATTTATGCAAGCAATCACAACTTAAATATACAGTTCTTTCTAAACTTCATGCCTCACCCAAAACCAGACATTCAAGATTTACCAAAACCTATGAATGGGTCCAACATTCTTTTTCTGCAATGTTATGAAACAAGACATCTACACCTTTGTGGCTGAACGTGAGGTATGTTAATGCAACAAGAGAGAAATGATCAAAGCTCTAGGCACACTCCAACCTCTTCTGATTCCCCTACTATTTGGAGAGATATTTCTATGGATTTTATTGTGGGCTTACCTAAATCAGTAAATAAGTTAGTCTTCATGGTGGTTGTAGATCATCTCTCCGAATATGCTCATTTTTGTGTTCTTCAACACCTATTCACATCTGCCACAGTGGTTCAAATATTCATGGACAATATCTTCAAGCATCATGGCATGCCTAATTCTATATTATATAATAGAGACCCCACTTTCACAAGAAATTTTTGGCAAGAATTGTTCAAGCTACAGGGCACACAATTGCATCTCATCACTTCCTATTACCCCCAGATGGATGGATAGACTGAAGTTGTCAACAAGTGTTTGTAAACATATTTGAGGTGTTTTTCATTTAAGAGGAAAAATCGGTGGGTTCAATGGTTACCTCTAGTTGAATGGTGGTACAACACATCTTACCATACAACTACTCACATGACTCCTTTTGAAGCAGTCTAAGGGAAAAATCCCCCATAGGTTCTCTTATATATGCTAGGGGTCTCGAAGGTTTAGTATCTTGAAAAAAATATTACAGTCTAAGAGGTTATTATTCATTCCCTCAAAGACAATTTAGTCATGTCTCAGAATCACATGAATCAACAAGCATATCAAGATCATTCCAAACGACATTTTGTTGAAGGGAACCAAGTGTTTCTTCGACTACAAACTTATAATCATACTTCACTCAAATATGCCCAATATCATAAACTTGTGCCCAAATTTTATGGTCCTTATAAAGTTCTCAAGCATGTGGGATCGATGCCCTATCAATTATCTCTACCCAGTCAATCGAAGATCCATCTTGTTTTTCATGCTTCTTTCTTAAAGAAGGTGATTGGAACTAAGTGCCAAACTCAAACTAGTCTCCCTGAGTTGGATGAAGAAGGTTCCATATGGTTGCGGCCACAAGCAGTATTGGCCTAGAGATAGCATCATCTCTGTCAGTGCACCATCAAGGAAGTGTTAGTCCAATGGAAAGATACAACTCCAGAAGATGCCACATGGGAGCCAACCACCATTCTACAACAGTTTCCTAATCTTAAGCCTTGAGGACAAGGTTGTTCTTCAAGGGGAGGGAATGTTAAGCACCTAACCTCCCTAACCCCTCACATATGTAGAATAATATAATTCCATGTAATAAAGGCCAATATTAATAAGGCCTAGAAATAAGGAAGAATAAGTCGAATGCAAGAAGAGCTAATAGAAGCTTCCACTTCTAGAAGGATCTTCCTCTAGATTGTTCTTTTGGATAGATAGATTTAGTATAAATAAGAGTAGAGAGTATGAGAAATATTATCTTGGATATTATTTTAATAGAGCTCTTCTCTACTGGAGGTTTCCCCCTCGAAGAGGCAATTGAACATTTATGTCATTAATCAAGGTGCTCTTCCTGGTGTTATACTGGTATTGTTCTGGTTATATCATTGTTTCTCTGCCATTTCTATGCTAAAATATTTTGTTTCTACATACTATTTTATATCTGGAATACTACAGTATCCCTATGAGACATAGAAGAATAGTATACCATGTGCCTTTATTGGGTTATGGAGTCATTATTGCAAGAAAAACTAATCAAGAAAACTAGTGAAAAATATTTTCTCCTTGAAATCTTAGCAAAACTTTACTTCTCATTTATTCTATGACTGATGAAACTAAATGAATATTCATTTCATAATTCAACATGTTGACATAGAAAAATGACTAGAAAGGATCTTAAATATTTCACTCATTGAACCTTACTCAGGAATTGTTTAAGGTAATATAAATCTAAAGGAGTCAAATTTGTAACTTGTGTTTATCTTTCAAGTCTTAATAATGTTTTGAAGAATATTTTGGTCAAAAAAAATCCATTTTCTAAGAAGACTATTTTTCATTGAGTATTATGATAAAGATACTCATTGACATTCCTCCTCATATTCATGGTGTTTCTACACCACCAAAAAGTGTCCATAGCCTATGGTGTAGTCACCCCAAAATCATAGGCCTTGCTTCATTTCCAGCAAGCATCCATAGCCCTGGTGAAGATACCTTCATTTCCCAAATTGAATTTCCTTTCACGACTTCATGTTTAGCTTGAGATGAGGGCAATCATTTCTGAATTTCTTTCATCATCTCATTTAAGTTTCATTTAATTATTTTGAAGTGGGGGCAATCAATGTGTTATAAATACAAGGGATGACATTTTTTTATCAAGGATGAGTTGGATATGTATGAGTTATAAAGTATACTCGGAAATATTTTCATTTCCTCAGATATAGCTCTATCCTTTCTAGAATATCTTAACTATTGTTATACCATGAGTAAAACAGCAGGTTACAAGTTTGATTCTAAAGTCTATGCCTAGAATAAAATAACTAAAACATACATTTTCAACTTTGGTGAATGTCTCACAATATACTCCTTTATAGTTTCAAATTAACATGTTAAAATCCTAATCAGTAGTTCAATACAGTTTGTTGTATCAATATTTAAAATTCTGAGAATAAAATTAATTTAAAGGAAAATTATCAAATAACATGGCTTCCTAGTAGTTAAGTGAACGTGTCATCTAAGAAGACACACATACACACACACACACATTATCTTAGTTTTTTTTAGACCTAATTATTTGTAAATTATAACAAAAGAAAAATAAGAAAACCAAGTATGTACAATGAACAATAAAATGGAAATTTTAAAACTGAATAAAATGTTTCAAGAATCACCCATTCACATGGAGTTCCAACAAATCTCCTTCCAAGTTTTGGAGAGAAAATGAATTTTTTCCTTCGACTACAACAATATTATATAGTCCTAGCCATAAATGATCAAACTTTCCATGATTTCTAGGATATTCTCTCTCACTATCCCACTTTAGTACTAGATCACCATGGATAAAATCTCTCCATTTTTCTCTTCTATCAAATATGGCCTTCATCTTATCTTGGTATTCTTGATATTGTTGATCAAGCTACTCTTTGTTTTGTTGTACCTCCATCAACCGATTCATTATTTTGGAAAAGTCATTATGTTCCTCTTCAAAATCTGTTACACATCAAAATTACTCACTTCAATAGTGTCACAAGTGTCATCATTACAAGTGTTGTAAGTGTCACATCTTGTCCACAAGTGTCGCATCTTGACCACAAGTTTCACAAGTGTCACAAACATCATGCTGCCATATTTCCTATGTTGTGCCTCTAATGACATCACAAGGACACTTAAGACACCTCAAAGACTAGTTTTGAAGAAGAGAAATTAGTTGACAAGGAGTACAAACCTTTTGCCTCTAAAAAAACCACTCAAATATCAAATTTGAAGGGCAACACTCCCCTATGCACTACCAGGGAGTGTTAACGCTCCCTGGGCTTCTTTGGGGGAGTGCTAAAATGATTTTTTCCCCACTTTGGGGGAGTGCTACCCCTTTCTGAGCGAATTTTGGTTTGTTGAGACAAATCAGGGAGGAATCCCCTCAATTTCTGAAGGTGGTTGGATTCGAATAGAAGGTCAAGGCATGATATTAGGGAAGATCCTCAACTGAAGGAGAAGAATCCTCAACTTATCCCAAAGATATCTCAAGTGGTTAGGCCTCTCCAAGGTTATATAAGGAGGCCTCCTCATGGTGAAAGGATATATGGAGATTGAGAATTACACCAAAATTATGATCCCATAAGTGAGATGTCATTGAAGCATAATCAATGTAGATTACTTGAGAAAAGGGGTTGGACAAGGAGAGCAGGAAGAAGTTGTTGCACCTTCATCAGAGCATTGTAAGTACTCTTCGTTTGTTCTCATGAATACATATACATGCTTGGCATGTTTCTTTCAATTTTATGTTTGTTTCACATGAATTTGTCTTCAGTAGATAGATCTGTATTTGAGCTAATATCAGTAGAATAGGAAGCTCATTGTATCTTTGTTTGTTCTAGAGGACCTATCAAGGAGCTCAGGATTACATTTTAGCTTGGACTTTGTGAGGACAAACGTCGTTAAAAAGGTACACATATTTCTTCTTTCATTTTGTATATTATCTTAATTAGATCTAAAAAGGATGTCAGTGCCCACGTTAATCAGTTTTATGTCTTGGCCTTAGGAGTCGAGAGACCAAGAGGGAATCTGCTTGTCTGCAGGAGGATTCACCTGTAACAAAAATTGGCGACTCCACTAGGGAGGGGATCTGATTTTTGTTTCCTTTCCTAGGTCTTGTCTTGTCTTTTTCTCATCATTTGACCTTCTCCATACTGTCTCTTTGATTATTATATCTAATTGATTGGCTCTTGATTTCATCATATTCAATTTGATTGACTGATTTTGCTTGATTTTTTGAGTTTCTGGGCATTTTTTTGAACTTTTGAATACTAGCGCTCCCCTTCCCTTAATATCAGAGCATTAACACTCCCTGTTGGTATTACACAGAGCATTGGAATGCTCTGGTGCCCTTTACACCAGAGCGTTGCCCCTTTTCTGTGAGAAATTTTCCAGGATTTTCACTCTCTGGATTCATTTCTTGATTTTGGCACTAACTCAGGAGTTTTATAATCTCAGTTCATCTTGGTCTTGGCCTTCAACACCTTGTTTTCTAAGAATTTATCATCTTTTGTTTGGAAATTTGACATTTTCTTTCCTTGCCTTGAAGTCACTCTTTGTCTTTGTTGATCTATAGTTAACTTGTTGTTTTCTTCTCATTTATATGATTGAGTGGAAGATTTTGTGAGGAAATCCAAAGGTCTGTGAACTTTCCATTTGATCTTTGAGGTCAATTTTCCAACATTTCTCTTTTGTTTGAGATTTTTGGTTCTTGTTTGCAAATTTAGTTATCTTTGTCTTTCTTGTCTAATCATGCTGAGAGTGTATTTTTGTTTTGTGTGAGGTTTGCTTCTGATTGTTTAATCCTGAAGTTTGATTGACATTAGAAGTTTTACATTTGATTATCATTCACATATAAGCAAACTGACATATTTTAGTGATCGGTTTGGATATTAGAAGGCATTTATGAAATTTTTTAATATTACATTGGATTTGATTGAGAAAAAATTGTATGAGGATGTTGCATCTTAGTGTTTGATAATGAAAAGAACTTTCTCTCTTTCCCTTAAATAGGCATTCATCGAAAGACAAGACTGCCTATCATTTTCTTGTGGATTTTTTGGGAATTGAGTCATAATACGATCAGTTTCACTTTCATACAACCTTGAGTAAAGAACAACTGTAAAATTATCGCTAATTAAAATTTATCTAGAACATTTTTGTTTTTAGAATCTTCCACCAACACTATACTAGGACTAGTACTTTGGATTAGGCCGTGAGTACAACTCTCCAAAGTTTTTCAAGACAAACATTAGCATATTGCGATAGGGAGAGCAAATCCAATTGTCGTATAGGATTTTTGGGATCCCCCTCTCACACAGGGGTTACACACGAGGTCGCATTCAGGATAGCTATGAATATTATCCCTCCATGGTTTGATTGTTCGTAGTAGTTGGATCGTGTATTGGGGGTCACTTGAGGGTATACCCATGATTATGTCTGGGAGCCTCTCAAGTTGATTTCGGACATGTTATCCTACCCATACGTTCGGACTGGACTATCGACTGTACCCACCCAAGGGTTGACTGTGATTTGGTGTCCTTAGTAGCCACAATATTTAGGTACTTACACAAGGTGACGGTGAAGGGAAGTCTTTTCTATACCTGGAATGGATGGTGGTCAAACCCACTCAGGCTCCTTGGAGGGTAAATCCACAATTATTGCTTGGAAGCTTGCACCAAGGCGTAATTCCATTAAGTAGCTCGCCATTGTAACTATTACACCATATCATATCTCCTTCTTGACTTGATCACGTGACGTTGGATTTCATCACCAACTAGTATGGTCATCAAGAGAAGGTTTTGTTTGCTTGGTTTTCATTCCTAGATTTTATTAGCGTATGCTTTTTATTTTCGTTAGTTGGCCCTAGATTTTCAGTGTGTGTTGTTATTCTCCAAAATTGAGAATGTAGACAATAAAGGTCTTCGCCGATAATGTAGGATGCAAGGGTTGCCTCCATAAGGCTACCAACCCTTACCTCCTAACCCTCCATAATAAAACTACCGTGGAGAGGTAGAAAATCAATCTAACGCTAGGAGTGTTGTTGCGCATCCATTAGAAAATCCAGAAGGCGCTTTGGTTACAGTTGAGAATCCCACTCCTCGCACTGCTTATGTGAAAACAACCTCTCTCGAACCACTTTTTCTTCATTTAGAATCCCTTGGGAATGTCATAGATGAAGAGGTCCCACAATTACCTGAGAGAGCATTTACTGAAACATATATGGGATCCACAGAACCAATATTTGGTGATGAGTATAGGAATCCTATTCGTCCTACCACTGTAGTAGATACAAATCCCACACATGATCGTTTTGTATGGAGGACTTCATCACGATGCGATCTCTATGAGAATTTTGAATCCATTTTACAACCCTTTAATCCTCATGACCCTCCTGTTGAAATAGGACCATCCAATCAAACTATGAATCACCCCATCGATCGGGTCATTAACCCTACTGTTACATCATCACAAGTCCATCCTAATGTTGGACTCATCATCTCTACTCTTTCCCAAGGAACTTCGATCCCCACCCCCAATTTTACAAGCTTTCACTCTACAGCTCCACATGTTCCTCACGATCTTGCTGGGACATCTTTGCACCACAGAATGCAGACCCTTGCCATCCAAATACAACCAAATGGAGGAAAACCACCATCTAACGGACCTATCCCTCCTAGAATACCACTGTCCAATCGTGGGCCTAACCCTCCCGGGGGAAAACCCTCTTTTCATGTTCCTCTCGGAGGGAAACCTCCCTTTGCCAGTCATACCCCGAACGTTAATACACTGCTGGTAGGGGGGAAGCCTTCGTTTGCTGGAAACCCTTCACAATATTGGGGAGTATCTTCGGGAGGCACATTTACCCAACCCCACATTGGGGGGCACTCATATCATAACCCACAAGGACGAGTATCAAATCATGTTCCTTTCGAACCATCTTATGGACAAACTTATCTGGGCATCCCAAACACCACCTGGAGTCCTCAAGGACAACAACCTTATCCTTTCCAAGGGTCTAATGTTTATCCTCCCCATGGACCTAATGTGTATCCGCCTCCGGTATCTACTTCTTAGCCTCCTCAAGGGAAAAATGTTTATCCTCCTTATGGGAAAGAAAATCACCCGACTTATAATGCTCAGAACCCACCGGGTTATGCAAATGTTTCTCAGCCATCATCGAATCCTACTTATCCTGGTCAGCAACAACTGTATGTAGGAGGACCTACTGGTTATAATTATCCACCTAACCCAGTTTATGGTCCTACTAGTGTTCCTATGCCACACTAGTATCATCCACAAGTTAATCGACAACTACCTTTCCTTGCGAATCTGGATCTCCCAAACTTGTCTCGGTTAACCAATGATCCTATTTTTCATTCACCGGTTTGGCCAGTTATTCCAACTAAACTTCCTTCTGATATTTCAAAATTTGATGGAAAACTTGGAGAAGATCCAAATAACCATGTGATGAATTTCCATTTGTGGTGTTCATCAAACTCCCTCATGGATGATTACGTTTGCATCTTTTCCAGTGAACACTTATGGGCTCTGTAGCAAAGTGGTATATTGAACTACCACGTGCTTCTTTTCATGATTTCAACTCCCTTGCCATGTATTTCCTCACGCACTTTCAACTACATATTCGCTACGAGATGGGTACTGAACTCTTGACCTCCCATCATCAAACTGACTCTGTGCATATCTCTGACCATATTCATGAGTGGAGATGATGACGGAGGATGATCAAAGCAATCATTCCTGACCAATTATTGGCGGAGTGGTTTACTAAATCACTTTTACCCCCGATCACTCATGATGTCACTATGGGTGGCATAGTACCCGAGGAAGAAACCATTTCTTGGGCTCAGTACTTATATTTAGTTTATTCACAATCTGGTACTTTGTATGAGTTGCTCTTGAATGTTGCTCGAGTTGATGCCGACCCATCCAAGCCATCATCCTCATCTCATGTAGACGGTTTTATCGGTTTCATCAAAACTCAATCTACTTCCCAGTCGACTGCACTCTCCTTTATCTCCCCCCAAACTCAGATCTCTGAGGTGAATGTGATTCAATCTACCCCTTCACAACAATCCGGAGGTAAAAAGAAATTAAAAAATAAACCAAAAAATACTAATAACAATGAACAACCAAAAAATCAATCTCAAACACCTACTACCAAAAAGAAACCACAGTGGAAACTGAAATTCCCATGTATCATTTTTGGTGACGATCACTACACTCGAGAATATCCACATCGCGATGAAGTGGCCAAACTTTTCCAAGGAAACTCACAACCCGTTGTGCTTACTCAACATTTTCCACAACAACAATCCATGGTTGCTCAAACCCCCTCTCCTGGGGGAAGTTCTAGCCATCCTCATGATGAGGCCTTAACAAGTGACCATATTTATATGTTTGATGGGATTATTTTGAAAAATCTCTCTAAGACGTACGACACGCCAACTAAACTTGACAAATCCAAGGTCACTAACGGTTCTTTACCGGATCCATCAACATCCTCCGTTAGTCCTCCATCTATTTGTCCTCTGTCTGGACCACTTCAGATTCAGGAACCTTCGTTCAACTCTATATTACGCCCTCCTAAGAGCACTATCTGTAAATCTACCTTTAATCCTAGTTCATGTGTCGACCAGAACTACAACATTGTTGAAGATTTGGCTCAAGCGGTATGTGCTATGTCTGCATTAGAAGTTCTATAGCACTGACCCAGTCAACGTAGAATGCTATGGGATTCTATTGGCATTGTTTATTCTGAGTCGTCCAACAATATCATGTTTAACTTGGACAATTATGCATCTAGACTCTCCCACCAACTTGCTTTCCAAATTGATGTTGTTGTTCACAATCAACAAATTCATCGAACCATATTGGATGAGGGAGCCTCTACTTGTGTCATGTCTTTAGCATGTTGGAAAGGTTTAAAATCACTTGCACTTAACAAATCCCCAATGATGTTATGCGCATTCGATGGGTGAGGTTTTCATCCCCATGGGCTTTTACAGTCCATGCCCGTCTAGTTGGGCAGAAAAACCATCATTGTTGATGTCGAGGTGGTCGATGATCCCCTCAATTACAACTTATTACTTGGAAGAAGTTGGTTTTATGCTATGACTGTCATTGCCTCATCAGTGTTTCTATGTGTACAATTTCCTCATTAGGGTAAAATTGTCACTGTCGATCAGTTAGATTTTTGTACACCCGACGCTCACACTCCCGCTACCAACAATATTCCATTCTTGGGAGATCACAAGATCATGTATGAAATCATTGGTGTTTCCTTGCTGAAATATTCTATCCTTATGGGTACCTTCCCTACACCACTTCCACCGACTAAACATCATATTGCCACCGTCAATATGATTTCGACCACAACTTCTCAATCTTTGGAATCATCTGACCCTTGGATTGTACCTGGTCCTTTGGAATTTGATGCACTAGGTGAAACCATGCCACTTAGTCCAGCCAAAACCTCATACGTTACTATCCAATCCACCTCTCCCTCCTTGTATGACCAACATCTCTTGGCACTTGACAGTTACTCGATGCCAGCGTGGTTAAATAATTTTCCCCTCTGATGAATCTATTATGTAAATTTTAAGCACTGACAAGCTACCTCGGGATGATAACCATAATCGATCCTCTTTTCTTCCCCCTCATGAATAAATTTGGGAAGATATACACTCTATCTTCCCTCCTGATGTTGATTTTCCATTGTCTCCCATGCCTTCAATTTTTGATGCCTTAGATCCGGTAGTTGACACGGTGATCTCTTCGGTAGGGCTATTGGATCATGATCTCCTTACCCCCGACGAGACCCTCATGTGTTCCTTCCGGAGCATTCTTCTTCCATCCAGTGAATATATCTTGGAAGCCATGACCGAGTTTTGTCCCTTGAAATGGTGTCCTTCCAGAGCGTTGTCCTCTTGGAATCCATGATCAATAAGAAGTCACGAGCATAGTTTCTCTTCCTTGTAGAAAGCTTGTTAAAAAATGAAACAGAGGTCACGAGCATAGTTTCCCTTCTCTGTAGAAAGATCATTAAAAAATGAAACAAAATCTTTGAGCATAGTGTTTCCTCTCTGTAGCAAGCTCGTTAAAAAATGAAATAGAAATCTGGGGATTGAACCCAGATCCCTGAGCATAGTTCTTTTCCTTTGTCAAGCTCGTTAAAAAATGAAACAGTCACCTCTCTTGTTGAGTCGAGTCTCTCATTAGGTCTCATACTTGAACCTTCATTTCATCCACCCTTATCCTTTTTCTCCATATAGTAGAGAAATTGGTGACAACCTCAAAGTCAGTGAATGAATTAAAGCTTGGGGGGCATGTCTCCAATCTTTGATGATCATTCTGGAGTTAAGCCACTAGCTTTCAAGCTAGGGGCATACCGATCTTAGTCTTTGTTCTTTTTCATGCTCGTAAATACATGAGAATGCAACCGAGCAACCTTTTATCTCTTTTTTGGGCTCGCATGGTTACATGAAAAAGGAATCCCCTAGAGTCTCCTTTAAGCTCTTTTCAGACTCTTTAAACATGAAAAGATTGTCAAGTGATATTTCTTCCTTTCCCACTCGTTAAAATGTTTGAAAGGTCATCTTTCGAGTGATAATTTATCTCCTTTTCATCCTTGCAAAACTAACATTACGAAAAAGGACAACGTTGGAGTCATCTTTAAGTTATTTTCAGATTCTCTAAATATTAAAAATCAATGAGTTTACCTTCTCTGGACTCATTAAACAATCATAAATTGAAGGGCCCATATGGGACCAAACCCTTACTTCTTCCAGTTCGCTAAACAAAGGAAGAGGGACTTACCAAAGGTGAGTCATATTGATCATGTGTTACCCTCCTCAAGCTCGTTAAATTTAAAAGAGGTACTGTCTATCTAGATGGGGGAAAATTGAAAGAAGCAAGCCAAGCAGTTTTTTAGAACACTACCAGTAGCTCTTACAATTTCCTTTGAACATGGAACTTTGTCTTTGCATGAATTTTAATCCATTGAACCTCTGTAGTGAGCCAATCCTCTAAGTTTATTTTACTCCTTTGGGTCACCTGATGAAAGTCACAGCATCCACTGCATCATCAAGTTTTGGTCCATGTCACAGTTTTGTAGTTGTGCCTCAGTGTTCAAGGGAAGTATCTACCTTGAGAGTCAACCATCACAAATATCCTATTTCAATACCCGTGTCAGTCCATGTTCATTTGATCTACCAATTCCAACTCTGTGTCAGTTTCATGTCATTGATGGGGGATACATCAAGGCCCTCCTTCGACAAGTCTATTCCTGTCGACTTCAAAAAATTATCCAGGAACTAGACTTAGAAACCAGTAAGTACCTTGGGACCTGCATGCCTCAATGGAAATCCTCCTCATGTCTGAAAGTGGGTTTAGATTATTGACCCTTGATTGGGTGATTCCACGGATGTTCGAATTCATCTCATTCATTCACATTCGTCGGAATGTTCTAGAGTACCTTGGGAATAATTGACATCAATGGTGATTTCCCTCGCGCTTGTTAATGGTTTACATAATTGATCGGTAATCAAGTGGTTTCTACCATGTTAGACATCAGGACATCTATTCACATGGTTAGATTCATACTACATCGGGATCGGTAAGAATACCTTGGGTTGAGTTTTCACTCTTATGTATACTTTTCCTAGGTTGTTAAGGGGTTCTTTTGAACTATGACACATATATTGTTACATAGATCCACTTTGTTTTAGTTATGGCTATGTCTTGTTGTCTCGTATATCCACTGTGTATTCTTTGTGGCTACGATCATTTCAGGTCATAGGAGTATAGATCCACATTTCATCTTCAGTGGCTATACCTTTGATCAATATAATTATGGATCCGCAGTGTATTTTATGGTAGCCATACCTAAAAACGTTTTTATCACTCAAGCATAGGTTTGCCTGCCTTGGGTTTGAAACATGTCATAATATTTATTTGATGGTTGTGTGCATCTTTTTTCCAGCCTCTCTGCATCCATACAATTGCTCGAAAAAGTCTACAAAGTACTTCATTCATCATTGTCTTCTGACTTCGCACTTTGGGGGGCAATTTGTTACACATCAAAATTACTCACTTCAATAGTGTCACAAGTGTCATCATTACAAGTGTTGTAAGTGTTGCATCTTGTCTGCAAGTGTCACAAACATCATACTTCCATCTTGCCTATGTTTTTCCTTTAACGACATCACAAGGACACTTAAGACACCTCAAATACTAGTTTTGAAGAAGAGAAATCAGTTAACAAGGAGTACAAACCTTTTTCCACTGAAAAAACTACTCAAATATCAAATTTGAAGGGAATCGCTCCCCTATGCACTGTCAAGGAGTGTTAACGCTCTCTGGGATTATTTGGGGGAGTTTTAAAACACTCTGTGCCCCACTTTAGGGGAGTGCTACCCCTTTTTGAGTGAATTTTGGTTTGTTGAGACAAATCAGGAAAGAATCGCCTCAATTTTTGAAGGTAGATGGATTCGAATAGAAGGTCAAGGCATGATCATAGGGAAGATCCTCAATTGAAGGAGAAGAATCCTGTAACAAAATCTTGCATCAATTTCATCATAGGCAAAGAGATATTAATAGGGAAAACAACATCGATGCCATAAATCAATTGAAAAGGAGACATACATGTAAACCTTTTAGTGTTTATTATGTTGGTCCAGAGTGAAAATTTCAAATGAGAGTGCCAAGCTTTGTTATTTGCAGTTAACATTTTCTTGATAACCCTCATTAAACTCTTATTTGATTATTCAACTAATCCATTACCCTGAGGATAATAGGCATTTGAATGATCAATCTTTCTTATTTGCAGTTAACATTTTCTTGATAACCCTCATAGCTAGAGACTTGAATGCTTGAACATTATCAATTATGATTTTACCAAGACATCCAAACCTAGCTAAAATATTTTCTTCTAGGAATTTGATCACAACTGCATCAGTAGAAAACTTGGTGGGAATTGCTTCTACCCATTTTGAAAAGTAATCAATTGTTGTCAAAATCCATTTGTGTTGAGCACTAGAAGAGGAAAGAATTTCACCTATAAATTCTAAACCCCATTGTTGCAAAGGAGATTCAAATTTTATGGGAACACATGGTAATGATGGGAGTTTTTGTTTTCCTTCAAAAATTTGACATTCCCTACAAGCTCTAACCTTTGCATTTACCTCAGAAGATAGATTTGGTCAGTAATAGAAAACTCTCAAAATTTTGTATGCAATTTCTCTCCAAGCATGGTGTCTTCCACAAATGCCTTTGTGAAATTCATCTATGATACTAGAAGTTTCATCCTCAACAAAACAATTAAGCAAAATTCCCAAAGGGTCTTTCCAATGAATATTTACATTCATAATATAATACTTAATTGATTGAAGCTTAAGGTACCTAACCTTTGATTGAGTGAAATCCGATGGACATTCAAGAATTTGTAGATAAAAGAAAATGTTTTTATACCAAGGAGTGGAAGGAAACTTATCATGAATATTTACCATAGGATGTTGGAGATCTTTCTCTTCCTTCATCTTGGGGATGTTCTCTTATATCTTTGACCTAATTTATCCCAAGAAATCTGCAATTTGATTCAACTAACATTTTTTCCAAGGCTTGGACTTTGATCAACTTTGTTGGTTTTATTTCCAGATCATATTCCTGGATCTTAGCTATCCATTTTCCTCTATTTGCATATGTGTCAGGTTGATTTAGAATTTGTTTCGCTGTGTTGTTAGGAACATATGAAATAATTTTATAGTGAAGAACATACAATCTAAAAGATTTCATGTCCTTCACCAATGCATCTTTTTTTTCCATTATGTTGTATTTCAATTATGAATATCTCAATATTTTACTAAAAAATGCAATTGGTTGTCCCTGTTTTTATTCATTCCTTTGTAAGAGGACAACAACAATAGTATTGTTAGATGAAAAGGATAAAATAAGAAACTCCTTAGAATAATCTGGGCTTGCCAACACTGGTACTTCTCCCAGAGATTTTTTTATTTGATCAAATGAGTATCTAGATTATGGGGACCACTTAACCTCACTATCCTTTTTAAGCATATCAGTTAAATATTTGACCACCTCAGCAAAATTAGGTATGAATATTCTTAAAAAAATAATTTTACTAAGGAAGGAGTGTATCTATTTCTTGTTCCTTAGTAAAATGATCCAAACCCATGGTTATACCATGGTGAATCTAGTTTCTTGACCTAGGTACCCACATAGGTTTCTTGCAAGGGTTATTCTGTAGGTACCCTATTGCAAATAGGGATCAGGCAATACACAAACTTTATGGATGGATTTTTCTCTAAATAAATCTAACTGAGTGCATTGTGAAGCCCACGAGGGTCCTTATAGTAGATTTTTTTGCCTCCACTATATTGTTTTGGAGTCTCATCCCCTCCTGGGAGAGGCATGCCTTCTTTAGTTCGGGAGGTCCCTTTATCCCTTATATCATGTTTGTGTGCATTGGCCTTTTTCTTTATTTAGGAGTGTGCTATTTTTTTATTAGTTAACCTTAGGATTTTGTATTTCATTGAAATTTATGAGTCATCGTGGAGCAAGACCAGCCTCCCTACCAGTCTCGCCATCTTTTGAGTTAAGTACCATAGTTTGGTCTGCTACCAAAGTTACCTCCTAAAAGGCGTAGATTTAATAAACATGGTACATATATCTCCACCACCCAGACTCAAGCTCATCCTACAATGAGTACTAAGTCAAATATGAATGTGTCAAGAACCCCTTCAACTAGAGCCTTCTCTATGATTAGTGGAGTCCCCTCGACTCCCTCACCATCAGTTGCTTGGATCCCAAAGACTGCCTTGCTTAATGCTACCCAACCCATGGTATTTTCTTAGTCCATGGGGACAAATCCTTTTGTACTTCCGAGTGGTATGCTGAATCATAGTACTTAGCCAATGCCTTGGGCCTCTAATAATTTCTCTTTTGGTATTCTAGACATGACTTCACACTTTTCATCCTCTGTTATGACGTCTCATGTGAATCCTAGTTTTGGGTCTGGGGGCACGACACCTCCTTATACTCCTTTCTGTTTTTGTGGGGGTCATATCCCTCAACCAACTCTCACAGTAAGAGGTTAGAATCCTCCTTCCTCTGGACCCAATCATAGATACACTTTCTAGGATGGAGTGCTCAAATGGGAGGTCCTTATACTTCTTATATGCCATCCATCTATCCTTCTTCCAATTTTTCATTTCCTATGAACACTTTTATCATGGAAAAACTCCCTCTAACCTATGGTGTTTCATCCAGGGGGAGTCATTTTTATAGTATGGGAAACCCCCCACATGAATTTCCTTTGTCTGAGGGAAACCTATATCCTCACATCAGTAACCGTATCATGTCTCTTTTTCTTCACAAGTAGCTTCCTCAATGATGATTCCCTTACAACCTGTTATCAATCAGTTGGGAGGAGGATACTGTCCTACCAGAAATGGCCATCATGTATATGAGAACCCTTCTTGGCCCGTGATCTCTCAAAACTAGTCCTTCCCAAGATCATGGGCTAATATGATGCAACTCCAAATCCCTTTTATGGCCATGTTAAATCTGCCAAAATTTTCAAACTTGTTGAATGACCCAGTGCATCAAGATCCATCATGGCCCACCATCCCTACCAAGATCCCCTCTTACATTCCAAATTTTGAGGGAACTAGTGAGGACCCAGATGATCATGTTACTACCTTTCACCTATGGTTCTCATCTGACCCCCTTAATGAGGATTCTATTCATTTGAGACTATTTCAACACACCCTTACAGGGGTTTTTGCGAAGTGGCACATCGAGCTCCCTCGGGAAACCTATGGAACCTTCAATGAACTGGTCTTGGTTTTTCTCAGCCACTTCCAATTTTTGGTTCATTATGATGTTGGCATAGAACTTGTATCAACTTTTCATCAAGATAAATCTACCCACTTATTCAATCATATTCAAGAGTGGCGTAGACGAAAGAGGTTGATTAAATCTTACAATCCTCCAGAGTTTATGTTGGAATGGTTCCTCAATTCCTTGTTGCCTTACATTTCGAAGGATGTTTTTACATCTAGAGTGACATTAGAGGAAGAGGCCATATTAAAAACTCAACAATTGGAAACTATGTATGTTCAATCGGGGATGCTCTACGAAATTATACCTGATGTTCCACGGTCGAATTATGATCCTAGACAAAATCTTGGGCCTCATGCCCATGGAATCATAGGATCTACAAGTGCTAAGACTATAGAATAGGTGACAAACCAGCTGAAGTATTCATCTCTTAACCAGTATGTAGAAGGACAAGCTACAACTTCATCCTCAACCACCCAGTCAGTGGATGTACATTTTGTATAGTCGACAAACCCAAATGGTAACCAGCAACCGAGATGGAATAAGAATAAAAGTCGTAATAATAATAATAAGGGTGGGAATAATAATAATAATAATAAAATATAGGATGACAACAATAACGAAAAATATATTAATAGTGTTGGTGAGGGAAAGAAGGAAAATAGGAAGGTGAAGTTTCCTTGTAAAATTTGTAAAGATGATCACCTTACCCACTTGTGCCCAAAAATTGAGGAAGCCTAGAGGCTCATAGCGCAACATCCTGTTGTGTTGACTAACCTGTTTCCATATAACCAAAATATGAACTTGAGAGCCTCCAACACTGAAAATGCCTCGAGTGGAAGTCAAAATCCCTCGTCACATGATGGTGGGCATCAATGCATCAATATGGTCTGATATGAGATTAGTATAGCCACTCAGACTCATGATTATGTTTCTTCACAACCTATTTTAGTTATAGATCCCCCTCCCCTGGAAATATCTTTGCAAATTGATAAGCATG
The DNA here is from genome assembly GCA_009831015.1 of Picea engelmannii. Classification (NCBI taxonomy): domain Eukaryota; kingdom Viridiplantae; phylum Streptophyta; class Pinopsida; order Pinales; family Pinaceae; genus Picea; species Picea engelmannii. Next base: position 508,707 of record ML777015.1, on the reverse strand, counting down.
AACCTCCACCTCATATTCTCAAAGGAGTCCTTAAGCACTCTTCCCACAATCCTAATGCTAGAGCCACCCAAAATTACTCGATTGTCAAGGATTTGGGCCAAATTTAGTGTGTGATGTCGACTTTGGAGGTGCTCCAAATGTGTCCTACACAAATAAATTCCTTACTATTTGTGTTGGGAGCTCTAGAATTGTGTGGCTCAAAATTTATCAACTTTGATGTCACGAATATTGAGCCTCGCTTACCTTACCATGTAGACTTTCAAATCCATGTGGAAAGTATGAATATTACCATCAAACATACTGTAATTGATGAAGGTGCTTCGACATCCATGATGTCTTTATAAATCCATTGTCTCTCTACCACTTTCTCAATCCATGACCATGTTAACAGCATTTGATGGATGTTCTTTTAGACCCCATGGTATACTTCCCATTTTCGTGGTCTAGTTAGGTGGAAATAATGTGGAGGTGGAGGTCGAGGTGGTTGATTCACCTCTTGACTATAATATTTTTTCGGGGCGTAATTGGACTTACGCTATGATATCCATTGTGTCGTCGATTTTCCACATTTTATGCTTTCCTCACGAAGGAAAGATTGTGACGATCGACCAATTCTCCTTTGCACACCCTAGTCCAATTGCATCGGTGGGACCTTTGGTCCCCGTTATTGATAATTATTATCTTTAAACTAAGAATTTTGGTGTCAGAATGTATTCCTCCTATATGGGAAATTTTGATTTCTTGGCACCAATCTTGTGCATTAATGTCGTCTTCGACAAGTCTTCATCGTCACCGAGATTCGTTCCTTTTCGTGCTTCATATTTTAATGACCCATACACCCTACCTTCTACAGATGTCATGTATGAAGGTCATTATCACATCAGGATGGTGATGTCGTTGTCCGCAGTAGAAATTGATTATCAGGATATACACGAAACTACTATAGACCCAGATCCTTCCTCCTCATGGATGGATGAGGTGGATCATGTCTTAGAGCCCATATGGGATATACACTCATCTATTTCACATGAATTCCTCGATGATAATTTACCCTCAGATCAAGCAATATTTGAGTCCATGTCTGATCCTGATAGGCCTTGGGATGACCTTCATCATAGATCCTATTTTCTCATAGGGCTTGAGAGGATTGAAGAGGATGAGTTTAGGTCCACCCTGAGTGTGATGGTAGGTCATACCATGGTTTTGTCAGATACGCATGGTATATATGTTGAAAAAAACATGGAGAACATTTCTCCTACCATCACAATTGACATCTCTCGAAGCCCTGGTAAAATAAAAAAATGTATATGTCAGTGCAAATTGTTCGCCTAAAGAAATTTGGATCTACACCGATCTCTTCAAGGAATTCTGAGATGTATTTTCTTGGTCATACAAAGAGATGCTAGGGATCGACCCCAATATTTTCAAACATGATATTAAAACTTATATGAATGCTAAACCTATTCGAAAATGACTTAGAGTTGTAAATCCTAGGAAGGCCCCCGCTATTAAGGCAAAGGTGGAGAAGTTGCTTAACGTTGGCTTCATCTACCCAGTTCCCTTGAGTGAATGGGTATCCAACCTCGTTCGCATAGATAAGAAGAAAGGAATTGTCCATCCATGTATGGATTTTAGGGACTTGAACAAATCATGTCCTAAAGATAACTTCCCCACTCCATTTATTGATCAGATTATTGATGAGTGTATGGGAAGCAAAGTATTTTGTTTTATGGATGGATTTTTAGGTTATAATCAAATTCAAATTAAACCCAAGGATCAACACAACACGATGTTCATTTTTCCTTGGGGTACATTTAGATACCGGAAAATGCCTTTTGATATTAGAAACATCGGAGCAACCCTTCAATGTTCCATAACCTTCATGTTTCATGATCTTAAGCATATAGTCAAAGCCTGTCTAGATTATCTTGTTGCTCACTCTCACAAGAGGGTTGTGTTAATATTATGGTAGCTACGGGAGGTATTTAACCCCACGTGTGAACCTAACGAGAATAGAAGACTCTGGGAAGCAAGAGAAACCCTAATGAGTGGGCTAATAACCCTAGAACCCTTGTTGGCTCAAGAAGATAATTTATGTTAGGCTATTAGCCTCCAAGAGAAGAAGTCGGCCAAAATTAATAAGAATATATTGAACAGACACATACCCAGAAGCAGAAGTCGTCCCCAACAAACTGGTAGGATTACTATAAATACAGGGTGCTAGTTCTCTTCTGCAGCATCTCAAAATTGCAGTTTTGTAGTTTGGTGCACACTGCATTTGTAGTCTGGTGCGCAGGTTTGGAGGAAGAGTTGGTCCAGCTGCAGCAGCAGCAAGATCTCATTTTTGTCTTGAATATCTCTTGGATAGGGTTTGGAACATCTGATTAGTCTTGTGTGATGCGTTATCCTTAGGGATTGATGTGCTACTCTTTGTTTGGCTATCTAGCCTATGGTTTGCTTCCGGAGGAATTCTCAGTCAAGGTTAAGGTGCTCGGAGGGAGGCTTCGGCCTATGGTTGGGTGATGAAGGTATCATCAATGGTAAAATGAGCACACCATATTCTATATTCTAACAGGTTATGGTCCCACACCCCTTCAGTCAGCCTAAAATGTTGGAAGGAAACATAGTCGCTAGACATTGAGCTCATTGAGGAACTGCCGCCAAGGTTACTAGCAGGAGCAGTTTCCAGAAGCACTGCAACTAGGGTTACTAGCATAAGAAATTCCAGAAACCCTAAACCTCTTGTCGAGGCACCTTAAGTGACGAGATTGACTTAATATATGGATAGATCAGTGCACCCTAGCCCAGCGCATCTCTTGGTACTCTCAGAAGGCTAAGACGTGAAGTTTGGATTTTCGGTCAAATCTAGGGTTTGACCAAGTCAAGCAAGCCATGACGAACTCTATGAAGTCTGAGAACAAGCTAGATGGAGCCTCTAACTTCAGAGCATGGAAGACAAGGATTGACCTCATCCTTGCTAAGAATAAAGTGTTGGATATTGTGAAAGGAAAGATCGTGAAGCCAGAGTTTACAGAAGGAGAAGAGAAGGAACCATAGAATGTTGCAGCTATGGAGAAGTTCAAAGATGTTGGCATCAATGTAATGAGTATCATAAGGGATTCCATAAAATACCACTTGATACCCTACATATCCCATATTGACTCATTGAATAAGATGCACAATGCCCTAACAAATATCTTCTCAGTCAGAAACATTCGACAAGTTATGAGTCTAAAGAATGAGCTCTGTGACATGAAGATGAATGATGACAACAGCATAACATCATACTTTGTAAGGATCTCCCAGCTAAGATATCAACTACAAGCTATTGAAGAGATCACTTCAGAAAAGGAATTGGTGAACATAGTACTCAATGGTCTTCCCAAAACATGGGATGCATTTGTCGCAAGCATGAACACGAGTACCCGACATTTGAAGAACTTTGGACTTGTTGTGCTCAAGAAGAATCAAGGATCAATGCAAAATAGAAACCTCAAAATAAGTACGATGATCAAGCCTTCACAACAAGATTCAAGAACTTCAGAGAAAAAATAAAGTTCGATTCAAGAAGGAAGCCAAAGCAAAGAAAAGACATTTCAGAAATACAGTGCTTCAACTGTCAAAAGTATGGTCACTAGAGAAATCGGTGTCCCAAACTAAAGAAAAGGAAGGAGAAACACGAAGCATCAATTGCCGAAGAAAAGGAACTTGCAAAGAAGACTAAACAGGATGGAAGAGACTTCTTCTACTAAAAGGTAACAACACTCTTCGTATTTTCTTGTACATATCTTGCTTACATCGTCTTTGTACATATCTTGTATATCTATCTCTTGGAAAACAATGTGTTCCAAGAAGAAGTATACCTATGAAAGAACAACAAGACAAGGATGAATGTCATTAGTTAATACATATGAAAGGATGAAATACAAATCATATGGAAGACATTACAAGATAAGACCGAAATCATAATCAATCTTGAAAAGACTTGGAAAAAGAAAAGATAGAAATAAGTCAACAATCGAAAGGAAACTGGAAAAAGACTCATGACATCCTATAGAAGACAACAAGATGGAAGCATGGACTCTATCAGACAAGAGAGCCAATTATACATTATAGAATACAATAAGGTTGCAGATGGAAGCGTGGACTCTATTATATAAGACAATAAGGACGGAGACAAAACCATCGACTCAGTCATATGAAGGGAGCAAATTATATGCACTCTTACATGAAGCAAGGATTAGGAGGGAGCTAATCCTATGATCCATTGAAGATGATGAAATGTATACATCCATGGTAGCAGTCATGATAGACAGTATGTGTTCAGCTCAACTACAGAAGAAGACCTCTTCGAAGAAAAGCCTTAAAGTATTCCTGGTTGTCCATCCAGATCCGTGAACCGATGATGAAGGTAAGAAGTGGAATCTCTAGGGCATGGAATCTATAAGAAACTCCATGGACCCAAGAGCTAAATAAAAACATGAAGAAGAACATGAAGATTCCAAGAAAGAAGAATCAGAACAACCAGTCATTGTATCAAGAATCACAAGATTACCAGCCTAATATGAACTCACTAAAAGCAATCAAGCAGAAGAACCGAAAGTCGTGATGAAGAACAGTGTATGGAAAACCTATGAATGAAATCATTGCAAGATCCAGAATCAAAGGCTCTCCTAGATGGAGGGAGAAGACTATGATGATTGATTGTTCCAGTACACCAGACATATCACTGCATGAGTCATTATATCATTCGCAACATCCATGAGTTGGAATTCTACATCAGATAAATGAAAATAATGTTCTCTAGAAGAAATTGAGTAAAGAGCGCATGCAGAGCAATCTCAAGACTTTGAGACATACCAGAAAGAGACTCCTGTATACAGATAAGAAGAAGACAACTTGGTGGAGAACCTC
>ML777015.1:437272-463644 GCA_009831015.1 Picea engelmannii | reverse complement strand
TATAGTTTCTGACCCTTCTGGAATGCTGTGAACAGTGCCATGAATGACTTCATTGTTGTTTTGATGACGTAGAGTTCTTGTCGCTGTGTGCAGATGATGTGGAGTTCTTGTCGCCATGTGCAGACGAAATTTCAGTGATAACACCTATAACAGAGAGGGATTTAGCTTTGAAATGATTATACAGCCGTTTCAAAAGTTTACTTCGAATATATCATAAAAACATTGAGCTTTGTACCTCTGTTAGGAAATTAAGGCTCTTAAATGCAAAAGATATTTCCAAAGATATGCATTTAATGTTTGTACTTATGTTTTCTCAGTGTTTTCAAATATAATAGAAATTTACTAAATCGGAGAATGACGCTTTAAAGAAATTCGAAGAAAATTCAATTTTAAGCCTTGTTTAGAAGGATGGTTAATTAGCATTAACCTTGAATTAAATTTGAAAACCTGCTTTTCGGAGTTTCGACACTTTTGATGTCCAGGAAAAATTTCATCAGAGAACCTCGATGGCCGAAATCGCGATGTATTATTTAAATTAAAACGTTTTTAGTATCTTAATTAATCAAGATTTGACCTTTTCGGGATTTCGTCAATCAAAAGATCGGGGATCGGGATTTCGGGAAATCGGGAAATTTGATGACATAAAACATGCATCTCAGCAAACCGCGAATCCTGATATCGCGATGTAATTAATTAACACTTAATCATTCTTAGCGGTAATTAAATCAATTCAAAACTTTAATTAAGGATTAACTGTATCGGGAAATCGGGAAATCGGGAGACTCGATGACAAGATTATTTGATTTCACAAAAATGCGAATCTCGATTTCGCGATGTGATTAAATTAATGTTTAAACCCTTATTAATTATGAATTAATTAAATTACGTTTTAATTGAGTTTTTAAAGTATCAGGAAATCGGGAATCAGGATTTCGCAATTCAATTTGCATTAAACATTTGCTGATGCAAAACTCTGAATCCCGATATTCCGATTTAAATTTAAATTCCTTAAAATTTAAATTACTGCCCATTTTAAAGATCGTTTGAAAAAGTGTTGGAAACCTTATGTTCATTTAGATTTTTATCATTTTTTGTCCAAAAATAAACCACAAAAGGCATCGCGAATTCATAGGTGATGAAATTTTTACTTTAGAAAATTTGAAAAATACAAAGACTCAAAAATACAAAACTTTTATCTTTAAGAATAAAAAATTCAAGGTCTGTTTCAACAGCATCAAGGAAGGATCTATATTGAGGTGATGATGAATTGGGGTGATTATTATTATCGTCTTCGTTGAAATATGAGTTGAAGCTTACATATTTTTCATAGTCATCCCGAGTCATATACTTCAGAAAAATCACCTTCCATCATATTAATATCCTCATCTATATCATCAATTTGATCTTCTTCAACGATATCAATCAAATTTTCATTTTTTATAGGATCTTGATTATGTTGATCTTCATTTCTCCTTTATCTCAAAACCTGGGGGGGATTAAAATGCCTTGCAAACTAATTTTTATTTATATTATCAAGCCTCCTTCTCTTTGATTCCATCCTAACAAGTTTATTTGATAAATCTTTGATAATTCTTGACATCTCTTCAATTGTATCTTCCTGAATTTTATTAGTACCAGAGGTACCAACTTGTTCATTTTGTTTTCTTATTTCTCTTTCTCTCTCTCCCGATTCATTTCTAACTCTATGTTTTCCTGATGAAATTGTGTTGGATTCAATTACTACTACATCATATTGCATGCTAGTTAAGGTAGTGGATATCCTTTCTCTGAGAAATAAGGCAAAGACTAGGTCAAAAGAGCCTGCAAAGGTGACCTATGTTCCTTTTTGTGATGGTTTGACATTTGCAGGAATTTTATTATAAATTTTATTAAACCTCTTGATGAAATCTGAGACTTAGTCAAGGAATATAAGTGATCTTTCTTTTCACTCCATTTCCTAAGAAAACAAGTTTCTAGATCATCCCAAGAATTAATGGAATTAGGGGGAAAACCCTTAAACCATGTTCTCACCTCAACCTAAAATGTATAAAACAAAATCCTCACATATATATCTTCATATTTCAGGCCTTGATTGTCTTTAAAACAATCAAATGTTGCCAAATGTTCCAGACGTGTAGTCTCACTTGTTGATATTATGGTAGATGCAGGAGGTTGTTGTCCCTTGACCAAGTTTTGAGAATCCTTGGTTAGGTTTGACCTACTTTTGGGACTTTGATAGGTTGTCGAAGACAGAGTGCAATTCGAAGTGGATATCGTGGGATCTCGACCACTTTTTAGGGATTTTTCGGTTGTGGACTTATGTAACGGGTATGGGGATGTCGGCCCATGGGTTTACCCATGTTTAGGCCCTTTTTGTAATGTATAAATAGATGTCTAGGTGATGTAAGAAGCAACATGTATGAGACAATATATGCATCTACGTGATGTTAGGTGCTAAGTGAAAGTGGTAAGTGTAATTGCTTTGTGCATACTGTGTGAGACTTGCAGAGATAAGTGTAAGTGATTGTAAGAGACTCTGAAAGGATTTGTGTTGTAACTCAGGGAAGGAGGATCTAGCGAAGTGTGCAGATATCTTGTACTATGCGGAGTAAGATCGCAAGTCTTTGTGCATGTAGCCGATTGACCGAAGATAATAAAAGAGAAAAAAAGTTGGTGGATGTAGCCCCAGGGTGGCGGTGAACCACATATATTATGTGTTTCTATGCTTTTGCGATGTATTGATGTGTTTATGTGTTTATTTGGTTAAGTGCTTTGATATAGATGAATGATAGATAGATTTGTTAATTCTTTGTTCTTAATAATATGGATGAATGCTAGATCTAACCTATGTGAATATGCTTAGTTCTTGAATAGGCTAGATATGGGTGAAAACTGCAGTGCTCTGTAATTAGGGTTTTATCTATGAAGTATATGTTGGTTAAATACTGATGAACTGTAACTGCTAATTTCTTTGTTAAGGTATTGTAATCACAGATCGGTGTCCCAAGTAAGGTTGCAGACATCTGATTCCTACAACCACCCCTGCCTCTACCTCGGGTAAGACTTCATCTACTTCGCAGGTCTTTCTGAAAGGGCCAATAGTTAGGGTTTTATTGGTGTGTTGTTGTAGCATTGAACCTTGGGTCTACCCCTGTGCCAAAAAATGGTTCCATTGTCGAGACCTGAAATTGTGATTGTTGGGCACTGAAGAAAAGAAAACGCTCTGTGCGTAGATATGTTTCTTTAGTGGACAGTAGTCTACTTAACTTGTGAAGCTTTGTGCTAAGAAGAAAAGTTAGATCTGAAGAAAAGAGGTAAGATCTAAAGGTGTTGTGCTTTGTTAGAGGTAAGAAAAGTGAAATGTTTTGATTGAAAAAGGAAAGATATGTGGAAAATTTTGTTTCAAAAGTATGGATCTAGATATGATTGATCAATTTTGTCCTACCTTGAAACGTAGGGCACAACTAGATGAAATAAGGTTTGATATGAGTAGATCTGATAGAAATAATGAAAGATATGTTATTCCTATGCATAGAAATAATGTTTGGACTAACAAATGGATGCAGGAACCTAGAAAGAAATTTTTGCAGGTTAGCTACTATGATCTTAGTGCCTAGTAAAGGAAAGGTCGGGGATCATTTCAAAGAAAAAGAAGATTAACTCTTTGTTATAATTGCAGAAGATCGGGACATCTTGCTAAAGAATTCCCTAGTAGAAGACCTAGTTGTCTTTGTTGTCAAGCTATGGATCATGAAGTTTTGGATTGCCCTAGAATGATTTCTAAGGTTGAAAGAATGAATATGAGACAAGAAAACCTTGAGGAATATCAAGAAGCTAAGACCACGACAGAGCCCTAGAAAGAATCAGAGATTGTATTACTGCAAATAAAAGAAACCCTGAATGATCATCGAAATATAAAATTATCAGAGATATTCAAAGAAAAAGAGTGCATAGAAACAAGAATAGGAGACTTTGACATAAACTGTGTTCTAGACAAGGTAACACAGACAAATATTATGGAAAAAAGAACCTAGGAAATTTTAGGAAATCTTGTTATGATTCCTTCATTAGGAGGAATAGGATTATTTATAGGAAATTTGATAACCCTATGTGGAAGACTCATCCAGATAGTTATGAGTGCTCATGGAACTATGAATGAGGAGTTTTTTGAGGTTGTTAAATTTATTGAGAACAACGCCCCATTTTCTATGTTATTAGGAAAACCCTGGATTGAGAGAAATCAGACCAAAAGAAAAGAAGAGAAAGTCTTAGAACAAAAGAAGCAAGAATTAAAAGATTTCATGACTAGGAGAATAGTGCACTTGATTGAAGAATAGGAGAATAGATCGAAGCTATTTAAAACCAAAAACTTGGATGTCGAAGTTGTACGAACACAAGAAGATTCACAGAAGAACGGAGAACCTACACCATATAGAGAAGAATTATTTCCCTTGAACCCTACGAAATAATATCAACAACACGAATTTACTATACCAAAATGAGATAATAATCAGAATGGAAAGAGGAATATCGAGACGAAGATCACCGGGAAGAAGGCTAGAAAACTCAGTAAGAAGAGAGAAAAGATAGAAAAGTTATAGAATATCCTATAGGGGACTTTGCAGAGGGAAGGCTTACAAAGATGGAACTTCGTCGGGATATCAAAATAACACAACATGGCACTTCGCCATGCCGGAGCGATATAGCCAGTGAAAGCATTATAACCATTAGAACAATAGTTATGACCAGAAAGATCACCATCGGACCATTGGGACCGTGTCGTAACGAACATAAATGCATTAATGAAGGCCTCTTGTCTATTGGAGAAGATATATTACAACATTGTCTACTTATTCCATCGATTGTTTCATCGAGAACACTTTTGTGAATTGTATCCGAGCCAACCAGATAACTCATTGCTACCATGTTGTGGTTATTGAGATCAACACTTGTTCTATTTCTTTGAGAATTCATTCATCCACCTGAGTTATCCAATCTGAGCATGTATGTCAGATGGGCTAAGAACCAAAGAGAAAGTTGTCAAGAAGTTCTAATTGACCTTATGACAGAGAGAGTGATGTCCATAGGAGTTCAAGCTTCATCGACACAAGGAGTGCAAGCCTCCCTGTCAACTGCTCGCAGATCCGGACCATCCCACGTTGCAGATGAGAAAAGAACCAAGCACAAAGATGACTTAGTGAATACAAAGTTAATCCCATATGTTCTGCCTGATTACATCCCACCTCTAGGTGGCATGGTGAATTGTGACAGTGTCCCGAGGGACCTCACCTACACAGTCATCACAACGTACCTCCCAAAGGGGATACGCGCAGTTAGACCGCAGTTGGAGAGGATTTCATACTTAAATATCATTGACTATAATCTAGGGGGCCGCAAGACCTACAACATGCTCGTGCCTCACAATTACTTAACTAAGATAAAGGGAAAGAGATTGAAGATCATTCCCCATCCATGGACCAGGAACATCACGCAGTCCACTATCTTTAACGTCATGAAATTTCCACACTTTGGAAGGCACCAAGAGGTTAACGCATGCGTTAAACTCCTGTTGGCATGCTTCCATGATGGTTATTTATGGTTATACATGGCTATTACCATTGATCTGTCTTTGATCCATAAGATCACCAGATTGAGCATGCAGGGACCCGACCCACGGGACTTCTACCGAGGGAAGGTTGTAGACCGCTCTCTGGCACAGAAGATTAAATAAATTTATGGCAATGTAGAGAAGGGGAAGTGAGGCTACCAGAATGGTGCAGTGTGCCTCACTTTCCAGTTGATTGTTGGTAAGCTATTCTAAAAGAACAAACCCATGCAATTCACAGCGTTTGTGGTTTACCTCGCAGGAAAGTGTGTGGAGGGATTATAGATGAACTGGGCAAAGTACTTATTCAACCAGATAGAATTCGATTGCTGCGAACTCATGATCAGGGTTACGAGTTCCAATTTAGATGGTTTTTTATCCTCATCACGTTTACATCTTAGGATATGTTGGAAGGTGTGACCGTCTGATGCAGGAGCATTGTCAACACGTCAAGCAAGCCAGCGCAGAAGCGGAAGACAGCTAGACAAGCAGAATATTTCTTTTTGAAATTCACCTTGAAACTATTGCGCGAACATTAATGTGAAAATTTAATGAAGAGCACTTTGTGTATTGTAATGGACCTCGAGCAGATAGCTCTCGTCCTTTGGTAGATAGATGACATTTAAAATAGTTAATGCTGGTAGATAGGAATTTAAGTCTAGATTTGATAGCTTTAGAACACAAGAGGGAAAATGGATATAGACACCCTCATTGTATCATTGTAACAATAGCCTGAGAAATAATGATTGAGAAGCAGAAGAGCAAGAAGAGAGTTGTGTAAAGACACCCATGTACAGGCATTTGAATTAATAGAAGAAAGCTTCGTTTCAGATTCATGGTTTTGTGTCATTTCTCTATGTATTGATGTTATGCCCATGAATGTTTGCTTCCTGTTATACATTTGCTTTTATGTAATGTGTATATGAATTCATGTTTAAATTGAAGTTTGAAAGGAAGGGTGAATGAGTTTCAATTGTTTCTCTATTTGAGCCAGAGAATTCCTGCAAGGAGTGCAGTTGAATTGTCTGCAAGGAGTGCGTTGACAGAAGGGTTCAATTAGAGATATCTTTTTTTCTCATTTCCTCGAAGGTGCAGTTAGGCACAGTGTCATGAAAGGAGTGTGCAAGCCAGGTAAAAGTCTCAGGGTTGCGAACTTGAGAGAAGTGTTAAAGACTGTTGTTGCAAGGAGTGCGCAGAGTCGAGATACTTCAACACTTAGACGTCGTTGAAGATTTTGATATCACGTGTAGATCTGATGGTCCTTGTGACTCGGGATCGACGGCTCTACCCCTCCTGAGATTTAAACCTTTGGAGGTTCTCTCCATAACCTCCTTGCACCTCCATGAGATCTATCAGCCCTCAGAATTTCACTGATTCTCTTGGAGAATCCCGATCGTCCCTTTCTCCTGGTGAAATTCTGCGAAACGACTAAATGTTCTTCTGCAGAGCTTTCCCACCTGCTCGCAAACCTACGACACTTCTTGCAAGATTTCAAGGCACCAAATCCCTATGCTCCCCTTGGTAATTACTCAAGGGTCTATAGATCCTGATCTTGTTCTCGACTCTCAAGTCCTCCAGAAAGAAACTTGCGCGCACTCCTTGCGGAAAATCTTCAACGACGTCTAAGTGTTGAAGTCTCTCGACTCTGCGCACTCCTTGCAGCAGTAGTCTTTAACACTTCACTCAGGTTCGCAACCCTGAGACTTTTACCTGGCCTATGCACTTCTTGCACGACACTGTGCCTAACTACACCTTCGAGGAAATGAGAACAAAATCTATCTCTAATTGAACCCTTCTGTCAACGCACTTCTTGCGGACAATTCGACTGCACTCCTTGCAGGAATTATCTGGCTCAAATAGAGAAACAATTGAAACCCATTCACCCTTCCTTTCAGACTTCAATTTAAACATGAAATCATATACATAGTACATAAAAGAAAATGTATAACAGGAAGAAAACATTCATGAGCATAACATCAATACACAGAGAAACGACACAAAACCATGAATCTGAATCGAATCTTTCTTCTATTAATTCAAATGCATGTACATGGGTGTATTTACACAGTTCTCTGCTTTCTCTTATGATTCTCAATCATTCTTGCTCAGGCTATCGTTACAATGATACAATGAGGGTGTCTATATCCGATTTCCCTCTTGCGTTCTAAAGATATCAAATCTAGACTTAAATTCCTATCTACCAGCATTAACTATTTTAAATGTCGTCTATCTACCAAAGGACGAGAGCTATCCACTCAAGGTCCATTAAAATACACAAATTATGCTTCATTAAATTTTCACATTAATGTTCGCGCAATAGTTTCAAGGTGAATTTCAAAAAGAAATTTTCTGCTTGTCCAGCTGTCTTCCGCTTCTGCGCTGGCTCGCTTGACGTCTTGACGATGCTCCTGCATCATACTCCTCGGATTGAGAAAAATTCATGGACTCTTGTCCATGAGATCCTACATGGTCTGTCCATGCCTTTGTATTTATTCTTCGCTCTCCTAACTAGCATCTTCCACTGGATGGCCCTTCCATTTGACCAGATACTCATAGTATTCTTTCGTTCTGGTCTTCATACCCACTCTCTTGTCCAGTATGCACTCCATTTGCGGCCTTTCTGCAACTGGCATATGTTCCATCCACTGGATCACTGGCTTCACAGTTCCAGTCTCTGCTTCTCCATCCCTGTATGGGTATAAATCTACGACATTGAATATCGGAGATATTCTGATTCCATCTGGTAGCTCAATCTCATAAGCATTTTCTCCAAATTTTCTCAAGACCTTACATGGTCCGATTTTCTTCATTTTCAGTTTGTTGTATGTTCCCCTTAGGAACATTTCTTTCCTAAAATGTGCCAGAACTAGATCACCAACTTCAAACTAAAGTTGTCTCTGATGTTGATCTACTCTGCATTTATACTCCTAGCTTGTTTTCAACAACCGCTCCTTCACCCTGCTATGAAGTTCCTTCATCGCCTCTGTGAATTCTTCGGCGCTTGTGCTGCTAGTAGCAGTCTGTTCTGAATATCACAATTCAAAAACTCCTCTCGGATGCATACTGTAGACAACCTAGAATGGACTCTTCCTTGTGCTCCGATTCACTGAGTCATTGTATGCAAACTCTGCCTATGGCAATACATTGTCCCAACTGTTGTGGTGCTCCGTCACCAAGCTTCTCAGCAAGTCTCCCATACTTTTGTTTAGCACCTCTGTTTGTCCATCCATCTGAGGATGATAAGCATAACTAAACGTTAATTTAGTTCCTAGATTCTTCCACAAGGTCCTCCAAAAATGTCCCACGAACTTTGTATCTCTGTCTGAAACTATACTTTTCGGCAATCCATGAAGTTGAATGACCTCTTTGAAGAACAGATTTGCGATGTGGGTCGCATCGTTGGTCTTCTTGCATGGAATGAAGTGTGCCATTTTAGAAAACCTATATACTACCACAAAGATTGAATCAAATCCTCTTTGTGTCCTTGGCAACCCCAATACGAAATCCATACTAATCGCCTCCCATGGCCTCTTTGGTATGGGAAATGGCTGATAAAAACCTGCATTTTGCCTTCTTCCCTTCGAATGCTGGCAAACTCTACATCTGTCTACAAACCTCTTGACTTCTGACCGCATCCCTGGACAAAAGTATGACTCGCTCAGCTTCACGAACGTCTTGTCGTGACTGAAGTGTCCTGCTAATCCACCACTGTGTTTCTCCTTCAACAGATTCTCCCTCATGGAGCAGTTTGGAATACACAATTGATTGCCTTTGAACAAAAATCCTTCTTGGATCATGTACTCTATCCACTGGCTTTTGTCCCTGAGAACTAGATTCTCAGCTGCCTCGTACGTGTCCTTAAAATCTGGATCGTCCCTGTACATGTCCCTGAGATTCTCAAAGCCTAAGGTCTTGACTTTGAACTCCTGCATCAGCAAACATTTCCTACTCAAAGCATCAGCCACTTTGTTAGTAGTACCCAAAATGTGTTTAATCACAAATGTGAAATTCTGCATATACTCTACCCATTTTACATGCCTCTGATTCAACTTTTCCTGTTGAGTCACAAACTGCAATGCATGGCTATCACTATATAAAACAAATTCTTTCGGGATCAAGTAATGCCTCCACTTTTTCAGTGCTTGTATGATAGCATAAAACTCCTTATCATACGTGGAGTATTTCAATTTTGCCTGGTTCACCTTCTCGCTGAAATATGCAATTGGTCTGTCTTCCTGACTCAAGACCGCTCCTATGGCAAACTCGCTTGCATCACATTTCACCTGGAATGTTTTCAAAAAATCCGGCAACACCAAAACCGGTTGTTCTGTGATCTTTCGCTTTAGCAGATTGAAGCTCTTCTCAGCCTCCATTGTCCAGTGAAAATATTTATGCCACTTCTTCACTATATCCATCATCGCTGCATTAATCCCACTGAAATTCCTGATGAACTTTCGGTAGAAACTAGCCAAACCATGAAAACTTCTCACCTCAAAAATATTTCTCGGTGATGACCAATTCTTGATCACTTCTACCTTATTCGAATCCATCCTCAACTCATTTTCAGATATAACAAAACCTAGATAAATGAGTTTTGTCTTCATAAATGAGGACTTCTTCATATTTAGCAACAGCTTCTCATGTTGTAGCTTCTTCATTACAATGGCCAAATGATTCATATGCTCTGCCTTCGTCTTGCTGAAAACCAATATGTCATCTAGATACACGATGACAAATTTCCGGATGAACTCCTTCAAGACTTTATTCATCAACCTCATAAAGGTACTTGGTGCAGTCGTCAAGCCAAATGGCATAACAAGCCACTCATACAGTCCTTCATTAGTTTTGAAGGTCGTCTTCCACTCATCGCCTTCTCTCATGCGAATCTGGTGATATCCGCTCTTCAAATCAATCTTTGAAAAATACTTTTCCCCACTCAAGCAATCCATCAGATCATCCATCCTCGACAATGGGAACCTGTACCTGATGGTTATCTTGTTAATCTCTCTTGAGTCAGTACACATCCTCCAGCCTCCATCTTTCTTTGGACTGAGTACTGTTGGAACAACACATGGACTCAAGCTTTCCCTGACCAATCCTTTGTCTAATAGCTCCTAGACCTGCTTCTTAACCTCTTCATTCTCTTGCGGCGTCAATCTGTACGCGGCTTTATTCGGCAAACTGGATCCTGGTATGAGGTCTATGTGATGACTCACACTCCTCATCGGTGGCAACGAACGAGGTAATTCGTCCACTATGATGTCAGTGAACTCTTCCAGCAGTTCCTGAACTTCATCTGGTAAATTGTCCACTCTTGTGCTAGTCAGAACAATCCTCGGTTTCCTGACCACAAAGAATTGTGGATCTTCCTTCTTCTTAACCTCTGTAAGAAGCTACTTCCCACTCATAAGAAGTACTGTGTTTCTTACTTCCGGCTTCACCTCTTTGTCCTTTATCGGAAGCAACATATGGGTTCTCCCATTCTTCTCCAGGGTATATGTGTTCATTCTCTCATCATGAATCACATTCCTATCATATTGCCATGGTCTACCCAGCAATAAATGACATACATCCATGGGAATAACATCACATAAAATCTTATCACTATATCCACCTATTTTGAATTCAACCAAGCATTGTTTAGAAACAGTTACCTGGTGTCCTTTCTATAGCCATGAAACTCTGTATGGGCTTGGATGATCAGTCGTCTCCAGCTCCAGCTTCTCTACCATCTCCGTGGAAACGAGATTAGCCGTGATACCACTGTCCACAATGACCTTGCATACCCTATCCTTGGTTTTGCAAGCAATCCTGAAAAGTATGGTCCTTTGGACTGAGCTTTCCACTTCCTTCTCGGGTGTCAAAAGGACTTTTTGCATTATAAGCGATCTTCCGCCTTCTGCGTCTTCGGCCTCAACATCCCGCCTCTATGACTCGGTGATGTGAGCTTATCCAATTTCCTTCTTTTTCTCTGGACACTCGTAAGACTTGTGCCCATTATTCCCACATGTAAAGCATGTGATTACTCCTCCTCTTCCTCTTCCTCTACCTCTGGTACGAGGAAAAGTGTTGTTGTTAGCATATCCTCCACTCTGCTCAGTATGCTTCCCTCTTTGTTCAACGTATGGCCCTCGCTGTGAGGTCCCACCTCTCTCAATATTACCCTGAGGTTTCTTCCATTCCTCCTTGGGATTTTGGTATTTGTCCTGGGAAACTACCTTGCCTTTGGGCTGGCTCCTGCCTCGGCCCCTCTGACTCTGTTTTCGGCTCAGCTTCTCCTCAGCTTTCAGAGCCATCTGATAAGCATCCTCCACCGTTCGGATGGTTACCATGCTCATTTCATCCTGAATTTTGTATCTCAGACCATTTAGATATCTAGCAACCTTCTCATCATCTCTCTCTCGATGACCTGCTCTGATGTTCAGTCGATAGAATTCCTCAGTGTATTATTTCACTGTCATCAACTTTTGTCTTAGGTTCTGCATCCTCTTGAACAGAGTAATTTGGTAATCTCTCGGGATGAACTTCGCATTCATTTTTGCAATCATTCGATCCCAACTCTTAATTTTCTTCTTGCCTTTGCACCGTCTGTCAGCCTGTAACTCGTCCCACCATAATGCTGCATGTCCCTTCAAGCGCGTGATATCATGCTTGACGTTCTTGTCTTCTTCGACATCTTCATAGTTGAAATAAGTATCCAGAGCTCTAATCCAATCTAGTAGCTCCTCTGCATCCAGGTTTCCCTCGTAAATTGGAATATCCATTTTTTCCTTTGCACCCATCCGTGCGATAGCTTTAATTAGGCGTTCATTCGTTGCATCTTCGGCTGCAACTTCCTCTTCGCGTTCAGCCTTGAATTCATCCTCTGAATCGCTAAAATCCCCCGCACTAACTGTGCGTCTTTGCCTTGTCTCCATGTCCTCGAGTCTTGCTCGGAGATCACACATCTGCCTTTCTATTTCTGGATTTGCTACCTGCCTGCCTCTTCTCCTCTGCACCTCCCTATCCTCTGGATCAGGTGATTGTCTTTCTCTCCTCGCCGGCATGGTGAATTTCCTTCTTCTCTGCTACAAAAAGAAAAGAGATATTCTCTCTTTGATACCAGACTTGACGCAGTCGCACCCGTGGGCACGTCCACTCACACAGGATCTTTTCTTCCCTTGGCCCGAAGAACACTAACTGGTCCTTCTATTTCCCTATAGGAAAATCTGCTCCCACAGATCTCTTCATGCGATCCCCCTTTCTTTACTTAGCGGGGAATCGGAACTCGCGACTTCGCGAGACCAAAGGTTGAGCGTTGGGATCTCGAATCCCCGAGATCCGATGCCTTAGTCAACGCTGACCACTTTTCTGTCTCTGTTGGAACTTCTCTTATCATGGTTTTGCCCCATGCGATATCGATCACTTTGATTTACCGACTCCAAATACCCGACGTGGCGAAACTCCAATGCACATGTGAAAATTGACTTTTCCACCCCGTCACTTCTATCGGGATTTTGGAATTCGCGGGATCGCGAATCCTGATGTCAATGGATCCGGGACTTTCCTTTTCCCGATCCCTGATCTGGTACGCCACCTGTCCTCCACTAACTCATGTTGTAGCCCCACACAACTCCTCTGTCGGGATATCGCGTTTCGCGATGCCAAACTACAAGAGAAGCTTATCTCTGAATCCCTGATGCCCAAACTCCGACTTCCTCGAATATTCTGACATGCATCCAAATTGATGGATGGTTCTGGGCTCGTCGGGATATCGCGGGTCGCGATATCGCAATTCTCGTTGAAACAACTTGGAGCTTCGACTCGCGAATCCCCGATACACGATATCACGTGTAGATATGACAGTCCTTGTGACTCGAGATCGACGGCTCTGCCCCTCCTGAACTTTAAACCTTCGGACATTCTCGCCATAACCTCCTTTCACCTCCACGAGATCTATCAGCCCTCATAATTTCGCTGATTCTCCCGGAGAATCCCGATCATCCCTTTCTCCTGGTAAAATTCTGTGAAACGACTAAATGTTCTTCTGCAGAGCTTTCCCACCTGCTCGCAAACCTGCGACACTTCTTGCAAGATTTCAAGGCACCAACTCCCTATTCTCCCCTTGGTAATTACTCAAGGTTCTATACCTCATGAGATTTTTCTCGACTCTCAAGTCCTCCAGAAAGAAACTTGCACGCACTCCTTGCGGCACCGTCCCGGACATTGAGTCATTCGAACCACTTGCTACTAAGTTAACCATGCTTTGGTACTTGAGCGACATGGGAAAACAGTGGCAATCGAACGCGGTATTCCATACCTACTACCTGCAGCTGAAAAGGGCTATCTAATTGTTCCCACAGATGATGCCAAACACATTGGACAATTGTTCAGACCCCTTATGAAGTTTCGCATAGATAGGAATTTCATATACATCACCGCACATGCAGATGAGAATAAATAAGAGATTTAGTCATACTATAAGCTCACCGAGGAGGAACTGGAAGAAATCATTAAGGAATGGCCCGTAGAGTTCCTTATACCATTCACTAAGGAAAATTTTTCCAACCCATACCTCATTGGAAGCCCGATAGTTACCCGCGAGGAGTATAATGCACCCAGAAGTAGAAGGAGGAAGAAGAACGAAGATGTACAAGAACTGAGCAGCGCCTCAGAATATACTGCCTCAGATTCACCTGGTGGAGGAGGAGGTGACGAAGTGGACAAAGAGGTGAAAGAAGAAAAAGAAGGGGAAGAAAATAAGCAGGAGCAAGGCAAAGTAACCATGCCACGGAACCCCCTTGATGATGCAGATCCATTGAAGGAAAAGAATGTTTCCCCCATTAAACCTACATCGTGGAAGAAATCCAAAGCAAGAAAGTTGAAGCTTCAGACTGTACTTGCGATTGATGACTTCATTTTCATCATCGCAGACATATCAAATGCTTCGTAGGACATTTTATAGAACAACGAAGCCAAGCAAGAAGACTTGTATGAAAGAATCGTGACAGAGCTGAGAGGGGTACAACGGGCCCTTCACTCTAGCTGTGTAGTATCCACTACACCCCTGCCATCAGAAGAACTAGAGTTTGGAGATGAGCCTGCCCAACTCCTTAAACTAGCTGATGCGATCGAAGCCTACCTTCATCGAGCACAAGAAGAGAAAGAACAGGCCACAATGTCCCTAAAGAAAGCACAAGAAGAAATGGTATAGAAACGTAGGGTTGCACAAAAGGAGAAAGAGGACCTTCAAGCCAAGTTTGAAGAAGAGAGAGTGCAAGCCAAGTAAGAAAAAGAATAGTTTCTCACAGAACAACTCGGAGTCAAAGAAGAAGTTGATAGAGCACTTCTTTCTATGACAGGCTTAGAGCCAAAGGAAGAAAACCGAGTGGAGAATCAAGTAGCATAGCTCACAGAAGCTATCCAACAACTACGAAAAAGAATAGCAGACCTAGAGCTTCGAACAGTGCCCAACACTTCACTGGATGTACAAGATCAAAGAGAAGCAATTGCTCAAAGCGCAGTTGAAAGAATCAAGGCCCTCTCCATCGAATGTAAACGACTAAGTGATCGTTGTGCCCATACTTATGAGTGACTCACTGAGGATTATGAATTAAAGGCATTGGAGTCACAACTCTAGGAAGCAAAGAAACAAGCAGAAATAGTACAGGCACAGTTGAAGCCCCTGTTAGCATTCAAAAGGATGAAGCAATCCCAAGAACAGTGCAATGCCCAACAACATGTCCACACCATTCAGAGAAGAGTAATGGAAGTGAATCAGAGACTCCAACCAATTCAGTACAAGGCTTGCAAACTATTCATATAGATGGAAGGACGAGGAACATAATTGGAGCAATTCGACACTGTAGTTGAACAACACGTAGAGGTACCTTTCAACGAAGTAGTAATCCAAGAGTTCACCAAATAGGAGGTCATGCATAGCAACAGGTTGAAGCAGCTCGAGCCACCCAGACCAGAGTGACTCAGGATGAGTCACAGGTGAGTGTTGGGGGACTGTTGGCCCTTGAATAAGTTTTGAGGATCCTTGGTTAGGTTTGACCTACTTTTGGGACTTCGACAGGCTGTCAAAGATGGAGTGCAAGTCGAAGTGGAGATTGCGGGATCTTGGCCCCTTTTTAGGGATTTTTGGGTTGTGGGCTTATGTAATGGGTATGGGGATGTCAGCCCATGGGTTTACCCGTGTTTAGGACATTTTTCTAATGTATAAATAGATGTTTAGGAGATGTAAGAAGGAGCATGTATGAGACAATATATGCATCTATGTGATGCTAGGTGCTAATTGCAAGTGGTAAGTGTAATTTCTTTGTGCATACTGTGTGAGACTTGTAGAGCTCAGTGCAAGTGATTGTAAGAGACTGTGAAAGGAATTTTGTTGTAACTCGGGGAAGGAGGATCTACCGAAGTGCACATATCTCCTGTCTTATGCAGATTAAGATCTCAAGGCTCTTTTGATGTAGTTGATTGACCAAAGTCAATAAAAGAGAAGAAGAGTTGGTGGACGTAGCTCCAGGGTGGGGGTGAACCACGTATATCTTGTGTTGTTATTCTTGTGCGATGTATTGATGTGTTTATTTGTTTATTTGATTAATTTATTTGATATAGATGAATGATAGATAGATCTATTGCTGCTTTACTCTTAATAATATGGATGAATGCTAGATTGGTAGCGCTGCAGTGCCACTCCTACATACCCCGCAGGGTCTCTGGGCCTGACCTCCCGATCTTTAAGGATCGTTCAAAATTCACCCTTCGAGCCAGAGCATCTCTTTAGATTCCTCCGTGGAATATCTCTTCAAACCCAATCCACATGTCCTTTCTTCTTTCCTCACGACCTCTGCATGAGCCGTGAACAATTTCCCCACAGGAAAATTGTTATCGGGTTTCGGGGTTTGCGATGCCAAAATGCATACACCTACGGGATTCCTGACTCCTCGAATCCAAAATCTCCACTGCGCTGACAGCTAGCCCTTCAAATGGAGACTCCTTCCTTCCTCGATACACTAACATCTGGCTTCCACTATGGCGCCTTCCACCTTCCCGATATGTTGACAACTGGCCCCTCATGATGACACTGTCCTCTTCCTCTGCTGTGATGATAGTTGGCTCCCACTCATCGGGGTATCGCGTTTCACGATTTCAAAGTGCACAAACCACTTTTCACTGGGATCACCGATATCCCGATGAACCAAACACCGATGGACAGCTTCCTTGTCGGCCCTTTCCCGATGACGTCGATCTCCTCCACGCGTCCCTTTCAAATGGACGCTCCCTATTTCCTCCGGGATTTCGAGACATTCGATGTCCCATTTCCTTCGACCTTGGGAACTCCGATTTTTCGATGGCCAATATTCCAACTTTCTCTAGATCTCCACCATGTGTCTCCACCAACAAAAGGCTCTAATCTTCCCAGTGTTTTGAGACTTGCGGTGTCTCAATTCTCTTTCCCTCGAGAATCCCGATTTCCCGATGGCTAAACCTCGTGCAGCTCTTGTCCACTCTGACGGTTGTTGGGTACTTGCTCCATATCTGACGGTTCAAATCCTTTATCCTTGTACACTTTCTCCAGAGGTTAAACTTTGCGCAAATTTCTCCTGATCCAACGGCTAACGGGATTTCTATGTGACATCCGACGGCTGTCGGTCTCCTCCTTCTGTAGGATCCTCCTGAGCTCCTCTTGGACGTGGAAATCCATGGTCCAGATCTCTCTCCTCTCCACCGATCCGACGGTTCTCATTGCCCCTTCTGGGCTGCTGCACTTTCTTCCCAGACTTGGAAGAATTTCACGTTCTCAAAGGCTTCGACCTTTGCGCTCTTTCCTCTTGCGAACTCCTCAACTCTGAGTTTCGCCAATGCATGTGAAAACGTTGTTCCTCCTGAACTTCTGCAAACACTCATACCCCTTAAGGGATTTTGTCTTTCTTCTCCTGTGCACCTATGCACTCGCTCGATGCCCTCCTGACAGAGCTCTCAGAATCCTTAGTGATTCTGCTTCCTTTGAACTCATAGCAGAGTTCCTTCCCAAATGCACCACAGCGCATATGCTCAATGCCCACTTGGCAGATCTCTACATAACTCCTCAGAGATTCTGTCTTTTGAACTCATAGCAGAGTTCTTCTCCTATGCACTCCTTGCACCTTCTCAATGCCCACCTGGCAGAGCCTTCACAGAATCCACAGCAGAATTTTGTCTGCAAATGTGTCTCTCCCACACAGCCTTGCCTCCTGAGGTGTTCAACAACCTCGAGGTCTTCTCCTGAGTCGATGATTTCAGCTTCTGTGCCACAGCACGTCTTTGTCTGACTCCGCAGAGTTCAGAAGTGCATCCTCTGTGCACTGGTATTCAGAGACCACAGAAATCTGTCACTCCCTCCTGGCATGAAACCTCAAAGACCCTCTTCTGAAATCAAAACAACCCTACAAATGCACGACTACAACATACATTCACAACACACATAGAGAACACATAAAGACATCCATATAACTCATAATGACATGCAGGAAAAACTGCTTCTGATTCTATTAAAATGGCAAATTCCTGTATATAAAATGGTGTTCTTGAGCTCTCTCTGGCTCTCCTCAACTCTGCTACTCTTCTAACTTCTAACATCTCTCTTTTTCACCCCCTCAAAATGAGACCTAAAAATCTCTTTTACCTGAGGGGCTCATCGAGCGCTTCCCTCCAGGTCTACCTACTCTATTCAATTACAATAAATGGTTGTCTAGTCCAGCATCTGGATCTAGATCTCAGTCGATCTAGCATTAAATCCGATCTAACAAATGCCTGCACAAAACCACGGCTTCTATGGCTCACCAGCCTACAACATTTAATTACATTGAATTTAAATTAAAATGAGGCTGTGCCTCCCTTCAACGCGTGATTTGAATTCACTGGCATGGCTGGTTGGCTGGCTAGCTGACGTGGAGAGATGCTCCTGCATCAAACTCCTCAGCTGCAAAATCATGAGCTCCTGCTCATGCGCTTCCCCTCTAAGAGGTTGGAAATCCTCCTGGATCCCAAAACAAATATCTGGAGCTTCCCCTCTACTCCATTTTGCTGTTGTTGCTACTTCTGCACTGCTGTTGTTGCTTCTCTTCTGCTCAGCCTCTCCTTGATGGTAGTCTCTGCTGACCCCAACATCAGCCTTATGATCTCTTCTATTACTTCATCCAACTGCTCCAGTGGTTGGCCCTCTTCTTGCAGTCTCCTCAGCTACAAAAATTTTCTACAATTGGGCAGATTGCTATGATCTCCCATGCCACCTTCTTCATCCTCATCTGTGGCCTCAATTTGTCACTCTGCTGTAGACTTCAGCTCTGCAGTCTCCCTTTTTCTGACTTGTTGTTCAGTCACCTTCCCTGACAGCTCAACTTCTGTCAGTTCTCTTGTTGGCCCTGGATTGTTCAACCAGTCCTCCAGCATCTCTAGCTCCATCTCCCATGGAGTGATAATTTTATCTCCCTGCTCCTTGGCTTCCTTTGCTGCTAGCTCCAATGCTACAGCTCTTTCAGCTTCCTAGATGAATATGTTGAGACACTCCTCAGAATTCTCATTTTCTTCTTCTGCTTCTTTTGCTATCAGCTCCAACGATGCAGCTTCCTTAGCTTCTTGGTTGAAGTCATTGAGCCATTCCTCTGAATGCTCATTCTCCTCTTCATCCACTTCTACTTGTGCTTGGGCAGTCTCAAACACCTGTTCCAATTCCTCCTTGACAATCATCGTTAGTTGTAACTGTTCTGTCATTGCACCATCTGCAACACAAATTTCTGCCTCCTCCTGGGCACATGGTAGGAATACTCCAATTCCCACAATCATCAGAATATCATCCTGATCTTCCACCTCTGTCAGCTGCATCTGATGATCCAAATCCACCTGCTCTGTCAGCTCCCCTAGCTGATTCCAACTCACTTATGGGTTTATGAGACCCACAGATAGTCTCATCTGCCCATCCCTGCCTACCTGGCAATATGGGATGCTTCCGCTGCCCTCCTGGCAGACTTCGAGATCAACCGATCCCATCTTCATCAGCACTCCTTGCTGAATTGAACTCTCCTCCGAGCCCATGAGACCTTCAGATGGTCCCAAATTCTCATCTCTACCCACCTAGCAGTTTAATATGATTTCGCTGCCCTCCTGGTAGTCTTCGAGATACCGCAGCGATCTCCTTTCATTGCCCAGCTGGCAATGTGAAATTCCTTGGCTGTCCTCCTGACAGTTTTTGAGATCCCGCAGTGATCTCAATCTGTTTCCCTCCTGGAAATATGGAATTTCTTCTTTGCCCTCCTAGCAGTGTTTGATATCCTCAGTCGATCCCAATTCATCCACTTCATCATCATCGAGACCTCTCCCAGTCTCTGGCTCACAGACATAAATCATCTTTTCCTCTGTGGCCTTGAGGTTTTCAACATACCTCAACCATCTCTTTAACATCCTGCGCTGCCCTCTGACCATCAACTCCTTGACTGGCCATTTTTATTTTGCCTTCTCCATGGGAAATTCATGCATCCGTCTCTTCCTCCTATACTGCCGCATCCGCAGTTCGAGCTTCTCTATGTATTATTTTAATTCATAGAGCTCTCTATCCCTTTCTCTATCCATTTCTGCAAG
Source organism: Picea engelmannii (assembly GCA_009831015.1). Lineage (NCBI taxonomy): Eukaryota > Viridiplantae > Streptophyta > Pinopsida > Pinales > Pinaceae > Picea > Picea engelmannii. The sequence continues at coordinate 443,435 of ML777015.1, read as the reverse complement.
CTTTTTTGCCTTCCTCTTCTTCCTCCCAGCATTCCTATGGTCTTCAGTAACCATGGTGTTGTCTCTGTCTACTCTCCTAGCAAACCTGTTTTCACTCTGCATCCCTGAGTGTTCCAGCTTCATCTTATAGTCCTGCTGACTATCTATGGATTGTTGCCTATCTGGAAACAAGTCCTTACAGAGTCCTTCAACGCTCTGTCTTCCTCTTGCCTCTTCTGTCTACAATATACAAATAGAATCCCGCTCTGATACCACTTGACGTGTATCAGAGTGCTCCTTACCTCTTCCTGCCTCTTCCTGCCTGAAATATACAGACAAGAAATCAGCTCTGATACCACTTGATGTGTATAAGAGTGCTCCTTACCTCTTCCTACCTCTTCCTGCTCGAAATATACAGACAAGAAATCATCTCTGATACCACTTGATGTGTATCAGAGTGCTCCTTACCTCTTCCTGCCTCTTCCTGCCTGAAATATACAAACAAGAAATCATCTCTGATACCACTCTGACGGTGCCACAGTGTCGCTCCTACATACCCCGCAGGGTCTCTGCGCCTAACCTCCCGGTCTTTAAGGATCGTTCAAAATTCACCCTTTGAGCCAGAGTAGCTCTTTGGATTCCTCCATGGAATCTCTCTTCAAACCTGATCCATAGGTCCTTTCTTCTTTCCTCACGACCTCTGCATGAGCCGTGAACAATTTCCCCATAGGAAAATTGTTATCGGGTTTCAGGGTTTGCGATTCCAAAATGCATACGCCTACGGGATTCTCGACTGCTCGAATCCCGACTCTCCACTGCGCTGACAGCTGGCCCTTCAAACGGTGACTCCCTCCTTCCTCGATACACTGACAGCTGTCTTCCACTATGGTGCCTTCCACCTTCCCGAGATGTTGACAGCTGGCCCCTCACGACGACACGGTCCTCTTCCTCTGTTGCGATGACAGTTGGCTCCCACTCATCGGGGTATCGCGTTTCGCGATTTCAAAGTGCACAAACCACTTTTCACCGAGATCATCGATATCCCGATGAACCAAACACCGATGGACGGCTTCCTTGTCGGCCCTTTCCCGATGACGCCGTTCTCCTCCATGCATCCCTTTCAGATGGACGGTCCCGATTTCCTCCAATATTTCGAGACTTTCGATGTCCCGTTTCCTTTGATCTTGGGAACTCCGATTTTCTGATGGCCAATATTCTGACTTTCTCCGGATCTCCTCCATGTGTCTCCACCAATAGACGGCTATGATCTTCCCGGTGTTTTGAGACTTGCGGTGTCTCAATTCTCTTTCCCTCAAGAATCTTGATTTCTCGATGGCTGTTATCCCGATGGCTAAACCTCGTGCAGCTCCTATCCACTCTGACGGCTGTTGGGTACCTGCTCCAAATCTGATGGTTCAGATCCTTTATCCTTGTATGCTTGCTCTAGAGGTTAAACTTTGCGCAACTTTCTCCCGATCCAACGGCTGACGGGATTTCTATGTGACATCCGACAGTTGTCGGTCTCCTCCTTTTGTAGGCTCCTCCTGAGCTCCTCCTGGACGTGGAAATCCACGGTCCAGATCTCTCTCCTCTCCGTCGATCCGACGGTTCTCGTTGCCCCTTCTGGGCTGCTGCACTTTCTTCTCAGACTTGGAAGAATTTCACGTTCTCAAAGGCTTCGACCTTTGCACTCTTTCCTCTTGTGAACTCCTCAACTCTGAGTTTCGCCAATGCGTGTGAAAACGTTATTCCTCCTGAACTTATGAAAACACTCAGACCCCTTAAGGGATTTTGTCTTTCTTCTCCTATGCACCTATGCACTCGCTCGATGCCCTCCTGGCAGAGCTCAGAGAATCCTTAGTGATTCTGCTTCCTTTGAACTCATAGCAGAGTTCCTTCCCAAATTCACCGCAGCGCATATGCTCAATTCCCACTTGGCAGAGCTCTACAGAACTCCTCAGAGATTCTGTCTTTTGAACTCACAGCAGATTTCTTCTCCTATGCACTCCTTGCACCTACTCAATGCCCACCTGGCAGAGCCTTCACAGAATCCATAGCAGAATTATGTCTGCAAATGTGTCTCTCCCACATAGCCTTGCCTCCTGAGGTGTTCAACAACCTCGAGGTCTTCTCCTGAGTCGATGATTTCAGCTTATGTGCCACAGCACGCCTTTGTCTGACTCCACAGAGTTCAGAAGTGCATCCTCTGTGCACTGGTATTTAGAGACCACAGCAATCTGTCACGCCCTCCTAGCATGAAACCTCAAAGACCCTCTTCTGAAATCAAAACAACCCTGCAAATTCACGACTACAACATACATTCACAACACACATAGAGAACACACACAGACATCCATATAACTCAGAATGACATGCAAGAAAAACTGCTTCTGATTCTATTAAAATGGAAAATGCCTGTATATACAATGGTGTTCTCGAGCTCTCTCTGGCTCTCCTCAACTCTGCTACTCTTCTAACTTCTAATTTCTCTCTTTTTCACCCCCTCAAAATGAGACCTAAAAAAATCTTTTACCTGAGGGTCTCATCGAGCGCTTCCCTCCAGGTCTACCTACTCTATTCAATTACAATAAATGGTTGTCTAGTCCAGCATATGGATCTAGATCTCAGCTGATCTAGAATTAAAACCGATCTACCAAATGCCTGCACAAAACCACGGCTTCTATGGCTCACCAGCCTACAACATTCAATTACATTGAATTTAAATTCAAATGAGGCTGCGCCTCCCTTCAACGCGCGATTTCAATTCGCTGGCGTGGTTGGCTGGCTGGCTGGCTGATGTGGAGAGATGCTCCTGCATCATATATCTAACCTATGTGAATATGATTAGTGCTTGAATAGGCTAGATATGGATGAAAATGTGGTTCTCTGTAATTATGCAAGATACCAGATATATAAAATATGCAGAACATAAATGAAATGCTAGAAATGATAGAATAACAGTAAAATATCCAGCATAATCTTCACAATACACAAAAATGATATACGAAATAGCAATAGAAATAGCACTTTGAATCAGATAGAAATGTTCACAGGCCTCTTCGAGGGGGAGACCTCCAGTCGAGCAGAACTCTGTTACAATAATCTCCAAGCTAGGGTTTCCATACCCTCGACTCTTATTTATACTAATATGTCTATTAAGAGAAGCATCTAGAGGAAGATCCTTCTATAAGCGGAAGCTTCTATTAGGTCTTCTTACATATGCCTTATTCTATTTTATTGAAAGGTCTTATTAATATTGACCTTTATTACATCCGAATACATTGATCTACCTATGTGCGGGTTAGGACCTTAACATGTCTACCCCCTTAAAAACAACCTTGTCCTCAAGGCTTGAGATGTGGAAACTGCTGCAGAATTGTAGCTGGTTCCCAAGTGGCATCTGCTGGAGTCATATCTTTCCACTGTACTAGCACTTCCTTTATGGTTCTCTGACATAGGCGATGCTCCGCTTGTCCAAAACTTCTTCTGGTTGTAGCCAAATGGATCCTTCTTCAGCTAACTCTGGAAGGTTGGTTTGAATTTTCCACCTAGTTCCAATCATCTTCTTCAAGCATGAAACATGAAAAACTGGATGTAGCTTCGACTGACTGGGTAGAGCTAACTGATATGCGACTTGTCCCACACGCTTGAGAACTATGTAAGGTCCATAAAACTTGGGTGCTAGCTTCTGACACTGCTCGTCCTTGAGGGAAGTTTTCTTATATGGTTGCAGTCGCAGAAACACCTGATCCCCTTCTACAAATTGACGTTCTGAGCGACCTTGATCTGCTTGCTTCTTCATTCTATTCTAGGCCATGACCAAGTTCTCTTTAAGGGTATGAAGAATATCCTCTCAGACTGTAAGTGTTTGGTCAACCGCTTGGACCTTCGAGGTACCCGGTAAGTATGAGAGAACTGACGGTGGCTTCTTTCCATACACTGCTTCAAAAGGAGTCATGCGAGTGGCTGTATGGTATGTAGTGTTGTACCACCATTTAGTGATGGGTAACCATTGAGCCCACTGGTGTTGTTTTTCAGAGGCAAAGCACCTCAGATATGTTTCCAAACACTTGTTGATGACCTCCGTTTGACCATCTGTCTAAGGATGATAAGCTGAGCTGAGATGAAATTGTGTGCCTTGTAGCTTAAACAGTTCTTTCCAAAAATTGCTTGTGAAAGTTGGGTCTCGATCAGAAACAATAGATTTTCGCATGCCATGAAGCTTGAAGACCTGATCCATGAAAATTTGGGCCACCGTGGATGTAGTAAATGGGTGGTGAAGAGAAAAAAAATGAGCATACTTGGAAAGGCGATCCACCACCACCATTATCACTGATTTATTCCCCGATTTGGGTAATCCTGTAATAAAGTCCATAGAGTTATCCTTCCAAATAGCAGGGGGAATCGGAAGCGGTTGGAGGTTGCCTGGAGATTTGACTGTTTCTCCCTTGTTGCATTGATAGACCTCACATTCAGCCACAAACTTACGTATGTCATGTTTCATACCCTCCCAGAAAAAAGAACGTTTAACTCGGTCATATGTTTTGGTGAACCCTGAGTGCCCCGCTGTGGGTGTAGCATGAAGCTCAGAGAGTACTGTGGATTTGAGCTTGGATTGTTTACTTAAATACAAGCAACCTTTGTATCGAAGCTCATCCTGAAGCCAAGAGTACCCCGGGGAAGAATGCGCCTTGTTCTGCAATTGTTGGATCAGATGAGAACTTTTGGGGTCTTGTAGCCATTCCTGGTGCGCAGCTTGCAGCCAATCAGGTACAATGAAGGAAAGAGAAAAAAGGGATCCTTCATATTCATATTTCATGGACAGTGCATCCGCCACGACATTGTCTTTGCCCTTCTTGTAGATGATCTCATAATCATATCCAAAGAGCTTAGTGACCCATTTTTGTTGCTCCTGGGAGGAAATGCATTGTTCCAGAAAGTACTAGAGGCTTTGATGGTCTATCTTAATTTGGAATCGTTGCCCCAAGAGATAAGGACGCCATAGTTCAACGACATGCAGAATCGCCAACATTTCTTTTTCATAAATGGGTTTGCCCAGATTCTTTTCAGACAGTTTTTTGTCAGTGAAGGCCAAAGTTCGACCCTCTTGCATAAGGACAACGCCAATTCCTTTCCCTGAGGCATCGCATTCCAACACAAATGTCTTTGTGAAGTCGGGAAGGGCCAGAACCGGAGTGGTGCACATGGTTGTCTTCAAAGTTTGAAAAGCTTGAGCAGCTGCTGGGGTCCAAGTGAAAGAGTTATTTTTAAGGAGAGTTGTGAGAGGCGCTGCAATCTTTCCATAGTTCTTGACAAACTTGCGATAATACCCTGTGAGGCCCAAAAATCCACGCAAGATTTTGAGAGTCTTAGGGTGCTGCCAATATTCCATAGCTTCAATCTTTTTCTGGTCCACCCTAATGCCATCCTTGCCAACTAGATGACCCAAGTATTCTACTTCGGATGCACCAAAAGCACATTTGTATTCTTTCAGGAAAAGCTGGTGCTGAGAGAGTAGGATGAGAACTTGATCCACATGAGTCAGATGGTCTGTCCATGTCTTTCTATATATGAGGATATAATCAAAGAAAACTAAGACAAAATGACAGAGAAAAGGGAGGAAGACATGGTTCATGAGGCTCTGAAAGGTGGAGGGGGTGTTACACAAACCAAAGGGCAGGACCAAAAACTCGTAGTGGCCCTCATGAGTGCGAAAGGTCATCTTGGGAATGTCGGACTCTTTCATACGTATCTGGTGATAGCCCGAGCAAAGATCAAGTTTGGTGAAGAATTGGGCACCACTCAGTTCATCCAGGAGGTCATCAATGACAGGAATGGGAAATTTGTCTTTGATGGTGAGTTTATTGAGAGCACGGAAGTCAGGACACATTCACCAAGAACCTTCTTTCTTTAGTACCATGACTACTGGAGAGCAGTAAGGGCTCGTACTAGGATGGATGACGTCGGCAGTAAGGAGTTCCTGGACCATTTTTTCAATTTAATTCTTTTGTGCAAAGGGGTGGCGATATGGACGTATGTTGGGGGGAAGGCTTCCTGGGACAAGGGGAATGGAATGATCATGGACACCATGGGAAGGAGGGAGTCCTTGGGGAGTGGAAAAGACTATTTGATGTTTAGAAAGGAGGGCTTGGAGGTCTTGGGGCACGGGTGGGATCTCTGTGGC
>ML777015.1:424564-435088 GCA_009831015.1 Picea engelmannii | reverse complement strand
TCCGGCGGCCGATCGGTTTATCTAAAGAGGGCTTCAGGAAATCTAGGCCGATCTGTACACAGGTGTTGTCTGATGCGCTACCACTCGAAGGGGTACCAACAGGGGTTACAAGGATGGCCAACAGATGTGTGCTTAAGAACCACTTGTATTTCCTGTGTGTATGAATCCCACAACCGCGGGTTTATGCGCGTAACAACAGATCTTTGTGGCTTAAAGACGTTGGAATACGTCTCTACCCTGAAAAAAAATTACCCACAATTTCTACCAAGGAAAGTGCTCTGATACCACTTGCAAGATACCATATATATAAAATATGCAGAATAGAAATGAAATGCTAGAAATGACAGAATAACAGTAAAATATCCAGCATAATCTTCACAATACAAAGAAATGATATACGAAATAGCAATAGAAATAGCACTTTGAATCAGATAGCAATGTTCACAGGCCTCTTTGAGGGGGAAACCTCCAGTCGAGCAGCACTCTGTTACAATAATCTCCAAGCTAGGGTTTTCATACCCTCGACTCTTATTTATACTAATATGTTTATTAAGAGAAGCATCTAGAGGAAGATCCTTCTAGAAGCAGAATCTTCTATTAGGTCTTCTTACATCCGCCTTATTCTATTTTATTGAAAGGTCTTATTAATATTGACCTTTATTACATCCGAATACATTGATCTACCTATGTGCGGGTTAGGACCTTAACAAATTAGGGTTTTATCTGCGAAGTAGATGCTGGTTAAATACTAATGAACTATAACTGCTAAGTTCTTGGTTAAGGTGTTTTAATCAAAGATCGGTGTCCCAGATAAGGTTGCAGACATTTGAGTCCTGCAACCACCCCTACCTCTACCTCGGGTGAGACTTCATCTACTTCGCAGGTGTTGCCGAAAGGGCTGGTAGTTAGGGTTTTGTTGGTGTGTTGTTGTTGTAGGAAAATCTCCCTGCGGACAGTTAGATCGCCTCTAAGAGCTTGACCCTAACTCTAGACAAAAAATTCTTAACATGGTCACTGACTTCCTTTCAAATCTATCTAAACTAACACATGAGAAGGAAGGACGACAAAAGTACCTCTTTATCGACGGTTGTCCCTGCACGCTCTTAGTTGCGCTTCGATCCTTTGCTTCTCACTGGACCCTGTGGACAAATAAAGATACGACCACTTCCTACTCTATTGATATTAGCTTGAAAACAGATCTATCAGTTAATGATAAGTTCATGTAACATTAGACACAAACTAGAAAGAAACAGGCCAAGTGTGTCATATTGATGAGAATAACGACAGCAGTACTTACAATCGTAGATGCGAATGCGACGGCTTCGTCAAGTCCTCTTTGTCTAACCCTTGCCTGAAATATCCACAACCTGGACAATAACAGCTTCAGTGATCACTCTCCTTTGGCTGACTGTGTACTTTCTCCAAGATCAGAAGTTTCATACCAGCAGTTCTTCCCCAATCAGCTTTGTTCCAGCACCACTTATGAGATCATAAGTTTGGTGTGATTCTCCATTTCCATTCCCTTTAACCATTAGAAAGCTTGCTTATATAGCCTTGGAGAGGCTCAACAATCTTGAGATATCCTTGGGGAAGTTGAGGATTTTCCTCCTTCAGTTGAGGATCTTCCCTAAGATTATGGTTGGACTAGGGATTTGAATCCAACTACCTTCCAAGAATGAAAAGATGCTTCCCCCATTCATCTCAATAGCTTAACAACTACCCAGAATAGGTAGTGCTCCCTCAAAAGGGCCATCAGAGCATTGTAACACTCCCTAGTAGGATTTAGGGGGCGCCAGCGCTCTCAAAATCTATAGCTCTCCCTCAAAAGGGCCAGGGGAGCGTTATAACGCTCCCTGACAGTGTAAGGGGGAGCGTCGGTGCTCTGAGATAGTGTAAGGGGGAGCGCTCCCCTCCAAAAACTTAGTTTTTGAGGTGCTTTCAGATGGAAAAAGGTTTGGAAGCATGCTGACTCATTTCTCCTCTTCCAAATCAAATGTTTGAGGTGTTTTAAGTGTCCTTCTCATGTCGTTATAGGCACGACATAGGCATCATGGCAGTATGCTTCCCTGACGCTTGCGACACTTGTGAGAAACATGTGACACTTGCGACCTTGTGAACAAAATGCGACACTTGCGACCTTTGTAATGACGACACTTGCGACACTAACAAAGTGAGTAATTTTGATGTGTAACAGTTGTAGCATTGAACCCTGGATCTACCCCTATGCCAACAGAGGTATTAACCTCTGTGTGTAACCCTGACAAGAATAAAATATTATGGGAAGCAAGAAGAAACCCTAAAGCATTGGACATAACCCTAGAAGATAAGTTGGCCCAGAAATCTAAGGAGGAGTAGTATAAATACAGGATGCCAGAGCGCATTTGACACACATAGCTCACAACTACAGAAATTTAGTTGTGTGCAAGTCTGGAGAGTAGCTGCAGCTGTAGCTACTGCAACTTGTATTTTCAGTTTCAGTATTAGACTTTCTCTTGGTTATGGTTTGGAATTTTTTCTTGGTATGATAACTCTCGAGAGTGATATGCTACCTTTATTGGCTATTAGGCCTAGGATTTTCTTCCAGAATTATTCTCTGTCAAGGTTAAGGTGCTCAAGGGTGGCTTCGGCCTATGGTTGGGTGAAAATATTGCTATATTGTATATGGTTAAATGAGCACACCTACTTTTATAATAGGTTATGGTCCCACACTCTCTTCAAATAGTCTAAGCACTAGAAGATAGATTGGGAGGATTTTCTCAATTACAGTTGCAGTTGTAGTCAAAGTTTTTGTTCCAGAAATGAAACCCTTACCTTCTTGTTGAGGAACCTTAAGTGAAGATATTCACCTAATTTTTGGATAGCCTAGTGCGCCCTAACCTAGTGCACCTCCTATTACTCTCAACAAACTAAGACTTCAAATTTGATTTTTTGGTCAAAGAAAAAGGTTGACTAAGTCAAAGCAGTCATGACTTACTCTATGAAGTCAAAAAACAAGTTAGAAGGGGATTCTAAATTCATAGCAAGGAATACAAGCATTGACCTCATCTTTTCCAAGAATAAAGTGTTGAATATCGTGAAAGGAAATATCGTGGAACCACAGTTTGAATAAGGAAAAGAGAAGGAACCTTAGAACGTTGCAATTATGGAGAAGTTCAAGGACAATGACTTCAATTCCATGAGTATCATAGTGGACTCTGTAAAAGACCACTTGATACCCTACATCTCTCATCTTGACTCATCTAAGAAGATGTACGATTCCCTAACTAATCTCTTCTCAGTCAGAAACATTGGACAAGTAATGAGTCTGAAGGATGAGCTTTGTGACATGAAAATGAATGATGACAACATAACATCATACCTTGTGAGAATATCTCAATTAAGAGATCAACTACAAGTTATTGAAGAAATAATTTCAGAGAAGTAACCGGTAAATATAGTACTCAATGGCCTTCCCAAGACATGGGATGCATTTTCCGCAAGCATGAACACAAGAAAGGAGTATCCCACATTTGAAGAAATTTGAACTTGTTGTGCACAAGAAGAATAAAGGATTAGCGCAAAAGAAAAATTCCAAAGGAAAGATGATGATCAAGCCTACACAACAAAGTTCAATAAATTAAGGAATAAGAAGAAGTTTGACTCAAGGAAGAAACCAAATCAAAAGAAGGATATGTCAAAAATACAATGCTTCAACTGTTGAAAATATGGTCACTACAAGAATCATTGTCTCGAGTTAAAGAAAACGAAGGAAACACATGAAGCACTAGTTGTCAAAGAAAAGGAAACCTCAAAGAAAGTCAAACAAGATGAAGTAAATTTCTTCTTCTAGTCAAGGTAACAATATTCTTTTGTAACATAGTCCTTGTACATACCATGTTTACATAGTTCATGTATATCTATTTATTAGAATATAAGATGGCCAGTGAAACAACACCTATGGAAGATTAACAAGATAAGGATTACTATTACGATGATTACTAGTCAAGTAATGTATCTGAAAAGATGAAGTACATTGACAATCCTTGGTAACAATTCCTGTGGAAGCTATTATATAAGTAAACTGTGAGATAAGCCGAAATCAGAATCAAACTTGAAGAGACTCAGAAGAATTCAAAACAGAAAGAATTCAACAATCAAGAGGAAATTAGAAAAAGACTTGTGACACTTTTCATAAGGCAATAAGGATGCAGACGGAAGCGTGGACTCTCTTAGATGGAGGGAGTTGATTACATAATTCCAAAAGAAGAGCATGCATTCATGCATGAAGAAAGGATTAGGAGGGAGATAATCCTAAATTATATGATCCATTGAGGATTATGAAGTATCTTTACATGTTCCAATTGAAAGTAGCAGCCATGATAAACAACACGTGTTCAGTTTGACTCTAGAAGAAGTCTTGTTCGAAAATAAGCCTTAAAGTATCCTTAGTTTTCCATCTACATCCATGATCCTATGATGAAAGGAAGAAGTTGGAATCTTCGGGGAATGGAATATATAAAAGACTCCATGGACCCAATATCTAAAGAGAAACATTAGGAAGAACATGAAGATTCCAAGAAAGAAAGAAAATCAAGAACAACAGTTATTATACCGAGAATCACAAGACTACCATCTTGGTTTGAACCCACTAGAAGCAATCAAGCAGAAGAAATGAAAGTTATGATAAATAATAGTTTATGTAACAAAATGTTAAAAAGACTTGTGAATGGAAGCATTGCAATATTCGGAGGTTCTTCCAGAAGGAGGGAGAAAAACTATAACGACAGCTCACTAGTATCCATGGATTGGAATTTACATGTAAAATATTGTTCTTCCCAAATAAAGAAAAGAAGCTTATACCAGAAAAAGACCCATGTATGCAGATATAATAAGACCTTGTATGTATTCAAACAACCTGATGTAGAGTATCTCATATACAATAGAAGTGTCTTGAAAACTTTCTATAACATAGATAGTGTATCAGAATAACTACTCAGTAGTCCAAGATGATGGATTGCTAATCCATGGAAAACTCTCATGATGACAGAAGAAGTGTTACTTGTATATGTTTCATTTTGAGCCTTTCCACGATGTCATTAGCTAGCAAGAAACATAAATGTTGAATTCGACCATGATATATTGTAATTATCATAGCTATATGAAGCCTTAAGAGAAAACCAGTGTTCCATGACAGACTGAAGTACATTGAGATCAATAATTATATTCTCCATGATGAAGTTCAAAAAAGGGAAGTGGTTCTCCAATATATCTCCACAGATGAGAAGATAGAGGATATTTTTATAAATCCTTTGTCCAAGATGAAAATTTTTCATACTTAAGAAACAAGTTGGGGCTCATGGAGACGACTTCCTTATTGAAAAAGGAAGAGATTACTCCCAGGTTGGGACGAAGAACTGAAGTGTTATTGATTTATGGACAATCATTTTTCAGTTAGAAAAATGGTCTAAGATGAGAAGTTCCTTTCCAGTTTGGAAAGTGGTTTGAGATTTTTTACGGACATGGATTTCTAGTTTGGAAAATGGTCTAGATCGAACAGTCATTTTCGTAATGAAAATGGTCTGATAGATTGTTGATGTACCATAGACAAAGATTCCCCTTGTGGCCAATGTGGGGGAATGGTCTAGGACAGTAATTCTTCTTGGAAGTAACTCTAAGTAGTGGTCAATTAGAATGGTCTGTCGTGTTGGGTGGTCATTCTTTCAAAGTTTAGAGTTGTGAGCAGTTTTGAAGAATGGTCTATTTTGGAGGTTGGTGTAGGACAGTCATTTCTATTGGGAAATGGTACGGACAGTCATTCCCTAGGGAAGACTCATTCTATACAGTTTTCACTATGATTAGTGCTGGATTAATGACCCAGTTAGATGAATGGTCCAAGTTCAACAATCAGGGACATGCATTCCCTAGGGCAGACTCATTCTCTCCAAGTTTCACTATGACTAGTGATGGAGGGATGGCCTAGTTAGGTGAATGGTCCAGGCTCAGAAATAAGGGACAGTTATTCTTCTATGCTTGAGAAGAATAGTCCAAATATCCCATGGATGATGTTTTACATTCTGAGGGTAGATGCTCTTCTAAATATCACAGATGTAAGTGGAATAATGGCCCAGATGACTTAGTTTATATCATGATATTGTTTTATGGAGGTTGATATCACATGATATAATTTCTATGGAGATTGTGTGTCTCTAGACAGTAGATGTATGCTACTATGGTGGATATGTTCCACTGGTTGTGACTATGTGTCGTTGATTAAGTAGTCTTGTGCTACTTGGTGTGGTTGTGTACCACTGGATATTAGTTGTGTAATACTATGGATAGACACAGTTGTGTTCTATTGAATGACATTGATCTGATTACCATGTAGACTATCAGTAGTGTTGAAAATGATTATTAGCTAGATGGATAGTCAGTGTGCTTATGGGTAGACATTCTCCAAATGGAAAATGGTCCAGGACATTTATTCTTCTAGGACGTATGTCTGGATTAGAAGAATAGTCCTTGTAGCCCATGGCGTGGCTTCCAACATTTGTTGGAATAGTTATTCTTCTAGGACATATGTCCAGATTAGAAGAATGGTTATTGTATCACTATGTGGAGTGGACGACTTATTCAACATCATTCTTGATTACTCAGATGGATTATGGCTTCGAGAGATGATGCAATTGATGCTATTAGATGATACTGGTAGTGATGATGGTGCTTTTGATCTAATCATGAGATACCTCGTATGGCTATGATGATGCTACAGATTGAATGGTATGTTTTCTCTCAATACCATTGCCTTCAATACCTCCATAGCTAGGAGGGAGTGTTGATATTTTGGTAGTTGTGGGAGGTATTAACCTCCACATGTAACCCTGAAAAGAATAGAATATTATGGGAAGAAAGAAGAAACCCTAAATAAGTGGACATAACCCTAGAAGACAATTCGGCTAATGGAAATATTTAATATTGATGTTTTAGCCTCCAGAATGAGAAATCGACCTAGACAGCCAAGGAGGAGCAGTATAAATAAAGGAAGTCAGAGCTCATTTGACACACATAGCTCACAACTACAGAAATTTAGATGTGCGCAAGTCTGGAGAGTAGCTGCAGCTGCAGCTATAGCTACTGCAACTTGTATTTTCAGTTTTAGTCTTGGACTCTCTCTTGGTTATGGTTTGGACTTTCTTCTTGGTATTATAACTCTGGAGAGTGATATGCTACCTTGATTGGATATTGGGCCTAGGGTTTGCTTCCAGAATTATTCTCTATCAAGGTTAAGGTGATCAAGGGTGGATTTGGCCTATGGTTGGGTGACAATATTGCTATATTGTCTATGGTGAAACGATCACACCTACTTTTCTAACATCAGCCTCCCCATTAAATATAGGAAATAGATTCAGATAATTATCAGGAAAGTCATGGAGATTATGAGGAAGGTGTAAAGGAGCATATCTAGAAGCAACTTTATTGAAAACTCTTGGTGGAGAGGTAGGGGTAGATGGATTTTGTTGTTGTGGTATTTTCCCTACCATAATTAGGTGTTGGAGTATAATCTGAGAATTCTCAGGAGCAATGGGATTGATATAATTATTTATAAGATCTTCTTCTTCTTCTTCAAGAGGGATTTTTGAAGAGGAAGTTTATGAGATCTCTAAAACCTCCAATTTTAGATCTAAAAAGGAAAACGTTTGGGCTATAAACCAAACTGAAAGATCTTCTAGAGATTCCTTTGGAGAAATTTTTAGAGAAGTATCTAGTGATTCTTTTGGGGAAATATGAGGAGAAATTTTGGAGGAATGAATTTGAGAGACTACAATGGGGTCTTTAAGGGAAAGTGTGATAGAAATTTTAGGGAAATCTTTAATGGATTCTGTTGTAGAAATTGTCAAAGATGATTTTGGGGAATTTTGAAGAGATCCTTCGGGACAAGGAAGTTGGGATGGTTTTAAAGGAATATAAGGGTTTTCAAGTGTTTTTGTTATGGAATCCTTTGAATCAACATGATATTTTCCTTTATATTTAGGAAGGGTTGAAGATGAAGGGTTACAGGAGGTTATGGTAGGAGGGGTAATGGGAGTAATTTTAGGATTTTTCTTTAATAGTAGTCTTTCAGGATTTTCTAGTATTTTTCTTAGGATTTGGGTGAGCCTAAGTGTTTCGCATTCCTGATGGCAGGATTGAAAATAAGGAGTCTCCAGGTGAAGGATTTTATCCTTCCTATCTCTTTGTTCGAAAAAAATGTGTAGGTTTTATTGTCGTATTTCCCAAGGAAAAATAATTTTCTTTAATTCGAGTCCTCAACAACGATGCCAAAAGAATTTTGTAACCCTTGAGATGTTTCTGGCTAGGAAACTATGCCAAGGAATCCATTTAATTAATTGATTCATTTTTTGTTAGTTTGTCTTAGAACAAAGCATTTTTCTTCTTTGTTTGAGCCTGTTTTACTAGCCTTAGAATATATGATAGATAAATATTAGAAGGAAATGTTTCTTTGTTTTAGTCACCCTTAAATTTGTCAAGATGATGGCAAAGGAAATAATAAGAAACAAAACTCATTAATGAAATAGTGTATCTATAATAAATACTATTTAACTTTCAGATATAAGAAATGATCATTAAATTTGTATCTAAACCAGAGTAAAATTTGAATAGAAAGAATATTTCATTTTCGTTCAAAAATGAATAATAACATTCAAGCACGGGTCTTCTTTAATACTTATAGTACATTGAAAAAATGTGTGACATTTAAAGATACCTTTGTAGTAAATGATGATAGTAGTCTTACTAAATCATTACATTCATGGAAATAGACACATTTAAGAGGAAATTTAAGAATATGAAAATAACATATAAAAGAGGATTACATAGACTGAAACATCAAAGTTCGAATCTTCAAAAACTTGATAAGTTTTATTCAAAATATAGTCCTTCAGACCTCCAAAATAGAACCCTTTACATCAAATATTTCATCGGGATTTCTACATTTAGTTCAGAACCAAAAATTGGTTATCTAATCCTATTTCTCAGTATTTAGATTACAAAAATATATCTAATCCACAAAAATAGGAAACAACTGGAAGATTGGTTTACTATCTCGAACTACTTTGATGACTCATCCAGCTATCAAATGGAGAAAAATCTTCCAAGTGTCACTTGAAGGATATCCATAAGATTTCATCTTTTTTTAGGAAATAAAAATATATGTGTAATTTTCATACATAGGTGGATTTGGAAACAATTCTTTGATTAACCAGAGTAAATGAAAATCATCCATTAGTAAATCAAAAATGACTTGACCTCTGAATTTATCAGAAATCCCTTGAAATTTTGAATTGTTTTCTCTGGCTATCAACATATTTTTTTTATATTCTTCAAATGAGAATAAATTCCCTTTGTTAGTCCAAGATGAAGGTGGTCCCATCTTTATCAATTTCTCAAATCTGGTGGTGAAGAAATCAACATCCCTCTTCATACTGGTGCATTTATCTTTAGATGTCTACAACAAATCTGCAAGACACCAGATATATAAAATGTGCAGAACAGAAATAAAATGCTAGAAATGGCAGAACAACAGTCCAGCATAATCTTCACAATACACATAAATGATATACGAAATAGTAATAGAAAAGCACTTTAATTCAGAAATCAATGTTCACAAGCCTCTTCGAGGGGGCAACCTCTAGTCGATCAGCGCTCTGTTACAATAATCTCCAAGATAGGGTTCACATACCCTCGCCCCTTATTTATACTAAATATGTCTATTAAGAGAAGCATCTAGAGGAAGATCCTTCTAGAAGCAGAAGCTTCTCTTAGGTCTTCTTACATCCGCCTTATTCTATTTTATTGAAAGGCCTTATTAATATTGACCTTTATTACATCTGAATACATTGATCTACCTATGTGCAGGTTAGGACCTTAACATGTCTGCCCCCTTAAAAACAGCCTTGTCCTCAAGTCTTGAGATGTGGAAACTGCTGCAGAATGGTAGTTGGTTCCCAAGTGGCATCTGTTGGACTCATATCTTTCCACTGTACTAGAACTTCCTTGATGGTTCTCTGACGCAGGCGACGCTCACACTGGTCCAAAATTGCTTCTGGCTGTAGCCAAATGGATCCTTCTTCAGCTAACTTTGGAAGGTTGGTTTGAATTTGGCACCTGGTTCTAATCACCTTCTTCAAGCATGAAACATGAAAAATAGGATGTAGCTTCGACTGACTGGGCAGAGCTAACTGATATGCAACTTGTCCCACACACTTGAGAACTGTGTAAGGGCCATATAATTTGGGTGCTAGCTTCTGACACTACTCGGCCTTGAGGGAAGTTTGCTTATATGGTTGCAGTCTCAGAAACACCTGGTCCCCTTCTGCAAATTGATGTTCTAAGCGACCTTGATCTGCTTGTTGCTTCATTCTATTATGTGCCATGACCAAGTTCTCTTTAAGGGTATGAAGGATATCCTCTCGGACTGTAAGTGTTTGGTCAACCGCCTGGACCTTCGAGGTACCCGGTAAGTAGGAGAGAACTGAAGGTGGCTTCTGT
>ML777015.1:361315-422629 GCA_009831015.1 Picea engelmannii | reverse complement strand
AGTAAGTACATCATCCTTCTTCTCTTGTCCATTCAATACTTTAGAACTAGGGAAAGAGTAGTATTCTGTCTCAGTTTGTTCCAGATCCAGGTGGATCTGTGGAGATTGGTCTGTGTCCCCACTCACGAATTTATCCTAGAACACCAAGAGATACGGATTCCATAACTCAACGACATGCAGAATCGCCAACATTTCTTTTTCATAAATGGGTTTGCCCAGATTCTTTTCAGATAGTTGCTTGCTAGTGAAGGCCAAAGGTTGACCCTCTTGCATAAGGACAGTGCCAATTCCTTTCCCCGAGGTGTCACATTCCAGCACAAAGGTCTTTGTGAAGTCGGGAAGGGCCAAAACTGGAGTGGTGCACATGGTCGTCTTCAAGGTTTGAAAATATTGCGTAGCTGCTGGGGTCCAAGTGAAATAGTTCTTTTTGAGGAGAGCCATGAGAGGTGCTGCAATATTTTCATAGTTCTTAATGAAATTGCGATAATACCCTGTGAGGCCCAAAAATCCATGCAATATTTTGAGAGTCTTTGGGTGCGGCCAGTATTGCATAGCTTCAATATTTTTCGGGTCCACCCTGACGCCATCCTTGCCCACCAGATGACCCAAGTATTCTACTTCGGAGGCACCAAAAGCACATTTGGATTGTTTCAGGAAAAGTTGGTGCTGAGAGAGTAGGCTGACAACTTCATCCACATGAGTAAGATGGTTTGTCCAGGTCGTGCTATATATGAGGATATCATCAAAGAAAACTAAGACAAAATGATAGAGAAAAGGGCGGAAGACATGGTTCATGAGGCTCTGGAAGGTGGAGGGGGCGTTACACAAACCAAAGGGCATGACCAAAAACTCATAGTGGCCCTCATGAGTGAAAAAGGTCATATTGGGAATGTCGGACTCTTTAATACGGATCTGGTGATAGCCCAAGTGAAGATCAAGTTTGGTGAAGAATTGGGCGCCACTCAATTCATCCAGGAGGTCATCAATGACAGGAATGGGAAATTTGTCTTTGATGGTTAGTTTGTTGAGAGAACGGAAGTCAGGACACATTCTCCATGAACCTTCTTTCTTCAGTACCATGATGACCAGAGAGGAGTAAGGGCTCGTACTAGGACAGATGACTTTGGCAGTAAGGAGTTCCTGGACCATTTTTTCAATTTCATTTTTTTGTGCAAAGGGGTGGCGATATGGACGTATGTTGGGGGGGAGGCTTCCTAGGACAAGGGGAATGGAATGATCATGGACACCGCGGGAAGGAGGGAGTCCTCGGGGAGTGGAAAATATTGTTTGATGTTTAGAAAGGAGGGCTTGGAGGACTTGGGGCACTGGTGGGGTTTCTGTGGCTTGTATGGCGTGGAGTTGGGCAATGACACCAGAATGACCTTTTTTAAGAAATTTTTCCATGCGATGAGAACTGATGACTTCAGGTGAACCCGCAGTGATGCCTTGAAATTTATATTTATGGCCTCCTTGGTCGAATTGCATGGTTAAGTTCTGAAAATCCATGAGAATGGGACCCAAGGTTCTTAGCCATTCGGCACCCAACACAATGTTGCAACCACCCATGTCAATAGAAAACATATGGGATTTGAGGTGGTAGTCACCGATTTGGAGACGCACATTTTCACAGCGCCCGCCACATTTCATAGAACCACCATTGATAATCATGATTTGGAAATTGTTGACAGCATGGATGTAGCAATGGGTTTCTTGGGAAATTCGACGATGAATAAAATTGTGGGTGTTGCCACTATCAACCAAGATGATGACCTTTTGGTGCTTGATGTAACCGATTAATTTGAGGGTTTGGGGGGTAGAGAAGCTGGTGAGAGCATTGAGGGAAATGATGGGTTCCACTTCGGGAGGGTCGGAGGGACGGTTTATGTCAGAAATTTCTGGTGACTCGGGAACAGGGGGGGTGTCAACATCTTCTTCCTGAATATCCTCAGAGATGGCCATAAAGAGATTTTGTTCCTTACATTTGTGGCCTCGGAAATATTTTTCATCACAATTATAATAGAGGCCTTTGAGTTGGCATTCAACCATTTCAGCCCTGGTCAATTTTTGGATTTTTAATGGGGTTGAGGGAGTAGTGGGGTTTATTGGTTTAGGAAGCGGGATAAAGGAAGGCTTACGGTTTTGAGAGGAAACAATTTGTTGTGCTTCTTTAGCTTTTTTGGTAGCCTCCACCCAAGTCGTAGGTCGAGCCATGAGGACATGGGCCTGAATATCCTCCTTGAGGCCACTGATAAAACACTCTCGAAAGAAAGCATCAGTCATGCCCTCTGTTCGAAAAGCCAGACACTCAAATGCAGCTATGAAGTCTTCGACTGTGCTTGATTGCTTCAATTTTGTCAAATGGCCCAAATGGTTGGTGTCAGTGTCAAAGCATTCATAAAGCTCAGCAACAAATTGGGTCCAAGAAATATACCCTTGATGGGAAGTTTTTCTCCATTGCCACCATTGCCAGCGTTCTTGATCTAGATGGAGAAAACCATACCGGAGTTTGGCCAAGTCATCTGTAATGTTGTAGAGAGAGAAATAATGTTCCATTAGTGTGACCCAACTAGTGGGATCCGAGCCATCAAATTTGGTTACATCCACCCGCGGAAGGCATATGTCCCTTTGAAAGTGATGGGGTTGAAAGGAATGGGAAGAAGTTTCACCTTCAGTCTTTTTATGTGCATCAGGAAAAGAGTCATCGGTAGAGAGCTTGAGTTTGGTACAGAGTGATGCAAAGATAGATTCAAGCTGGGTGGTCAGTTCGTGTTTGACTTCCGCCATTGTGGACTGCATGGCTACATTTACGGATGCATTCATGGAGGCATCACAGGAGGCAATAGTAGCAYTGAGTTGTTGCACTTCTTGTTGGGTCTCAAGTAAACCAGATTGCAGGGTGTTGAAGTGGGACTCTAGTTCTTGGTTACGGGTATGGGCCATGATGATGGGTGACCTGAAAAGGGAGCGGGCAGGGTCAGAAATTTTTGCAGAAAAATGATATGGATGAAAGTGATAAGGGAGAAGAGATGAATCTAATTTTTACAGCTGCGAGGTTATGCTTTGGTCTGAAGAATGTTGCAGCGCTAAAATCCCCAAATTTTGAACCAGAGAGTATTTACTTAGCAACCCGAACACAGATGCGCGTCAATAGATCTCGCCGGTTTAATTTGTTTATGTTCCCCAAGGGTTAGGTATTCAAGGGTTCTATAGACAAGGGTTTTCCCTGTGCTATAGCTCTCTGATATACGTGTGGGATCCAACAGTAGTACTCGGCCCAATATCTCAGGGCACTAACTAAGGAGGATAGACCGTACCCTTAGCCATACTACCCGACTACCCAGGTACTAGAGAGTATCTTCCCGAGTGTTGTTCTCGGTGACACTATAGTAGTCTCGCGGTCGATAGGTTTATCTAAAGAGGGATTCAGGAAATCTAGGCTGATCTGTACACAGTTGTTGTTTGATGCGCTACCACTCAAAGGGGTACCAACAGGGGTTACAAGGGTGGCCAACAGATGTGCGCTTAAGAACCACTTGTATTTCCTACGTGTATGAATCCCTCAACCACGGGTTTATGTGCGTAACGACCGATCTCTGTGGCTTAAACACGCCGGAATACGTCTCTACCTTGGAAAAAAATACCCACAATTTATGCCAAGGAAAGTGCTCTAATACCACTTGCAAGATACCAGATATATAAAATGTGCAGAACAGAAATAAAATGCTAGAAATGGCATAACAACAGTAAAATATCTAGCATAATCTTCACAATACACAGAAATGATATACGAAATAGCAAAAGAAAAGCACTTTGATTCAAAAAGAAATGTTCACAGGCCTCTTCGAGGGGGCAACCTCCAGTCGAGCAGTGCATTGTTACAATAATCTCCAAGCTAGGGTTCACATACCCTCGACCCTTATTTATACTAAATATGTCTATTAAGAGAAGCATCTAGAGGAAGATCCTTCTAGAAGCGGAAGCTTCTATTAGGTCTTCTTACATATGCCTTATTCTATTTTATTGAAAGGCCTTATTAATATTGACCTTTATTACATCTGAATACATTGATCTACCTATGTGCGGGTTAGGACCTTAATAAAATCTCTTTTAGTAAAACTTCTTTCAGCTTCCATAACCATTTTTGTCCCATCTTGAATTCCTTTTCTTTTGATTAATTGTTGGCAGCCACACATGTTTTTTAATTTTTAAACATGATCGAGAGGCATTCCATTTTTTGTAGCTGCCATCACCCTGTCTATAAACACGTTTACGAGTTTATTATGATTGATTGGGTTAAAGCCTATTTCACTATTTTCTACTATTTTGATTTTTGATTCTTCTATGTTTAATTCATGACTACAAGCATGAACTAAACATAGAATTTGGCTTGTCGTTTTCATGATTTTTTCCTTAGGTTTATCATTCAACAAACCATTCATTTGAAATTAAAATGTAAATTTTATAAAATGGTGGTTAGACACATTTTGTTTGTGATGGATATGATTATTATTTCAATGGTGTGATAGTTTCAATTTGAGCAGAGCTTTGATGTTTGTGTAATGTTTTTGTCATGAATTTATGGTCATATCAATAGGTTTTCGAATTAATGTACACCTGTTGTACTCATGTCCTTATCTCACCCTATTGGCACAATGAATTAACGATCCATTCATTACAGGCATAGGGATTCGACTCTGTATGTCTAGCTCTCATTACCAGGAATGAAAAAGAATTACGATCAAACCCTCGTTGATTACCCCCACTCTGTGCTATGATAACATACAGGTTTTGTTATGGCCATTTCTTCATTATCCATTCAGATTTTTTCCTATTGCTCCTACCGTTCAAAACTAAAACTATTTTGAGTCATCCTTGTTACATTCTGGTTACATTTTCCATGGGACCTGTGAGGCGAATCCAACCAAATGGCTATGAGTTTCTTTTTTAAGAAAACCCATAATTGCATGCCAGAGACACGTTTTTGTAGGAGAAATTCTGAGAAAATGGTTACGAATTAGTCCAAACCCTTTAAAACCTATTTCGGAAATGGGGCCATTTACCTTCAACAAGGGAAGATTCTTCAGAAACGAATCCATTTCAGAGGTATGTTTCATTTTCTGGACAACATTTTCTCAAAAAATTTGTTTCGTCTGAGTTTTATTTTTCCCCTTTCCTCTCTGTGGGTGTGAAGATATGCAGCAAACAGCTGAATTCTATCATAAACAGAAGCTAAACCATTCTATCAAAGACTTGTGTGTTAATCCACATGATTACTATCTCTTCGTTGAACCAAACTTCGTTCCTTTGCAAACCCCCATGGTTAAGAAACTATGATGCATGTTTTTCACCCAGAATAACATTGGAACAGGTAATGGATGTGTGGAAAGGAAGGTTCTCTCCTAATCTTGTTTTTGAGCATGATCAGGGTCATATTAACAAACATCACGACAAGAAATTTAAAAAAAAAATGAGAAACAGAGTAACGAAGATTTGATCTTTATAAATAATAAAACTAACTAGACTAATAATATGATCATTAGAAAACTAAACAAATTCCACCATAATAAATTCGAATTTGTCAAATTACTGAAATAGTTAATAGTTGTTTATTTTTGGATTGTATTTTGTTTGGAAAAAATAAAATAAATAGATTTTTATGGTTGTTTTTTACTATTTTAGACTAGCTACAGAAACTTGTAGTTTATCTTTTTCTAAAAATTAGGTCTCTTTTAAATAAAAAATTAGAATTTGGTTATGAGTAATTTTCTAACTTATTTTTGTTTTGTTTTTGAGGAAATAGTAGATCCTATTGCTGATATTCTAGAGGAAATATATTTGATTATGCACTTGGATGATTAGTAGTTCCTTTTCTTTTTTGTTTTGCAAAAACTTTGATTAGGTTTTGAGTACAATCAACTCTGTTATGATTGGTTGTTAGCCTACTATTTTTTGTAATATTTTGATTTTATGAAATCCTATCCTATCCTATCCTATGAGATAGGAGGATGTGATTTCAAAACACTTTAAATATTCTTCATTTTGTAAGTGAAAGAGATATTGGCCTGGAACAGATTATGGACAAATGATTTTCAGAACTTAATGAAACAACTTATAGCATTTCAACTTTAGACCAATGTGAATGTCGTCTCATTTATGTTTTGTTTCTCTTATGTTGGAATATTAATGTGTTGTATAGATTTAGTCTCAATGACATATTATGTTCCATTGTATTCATGTTTTAAATGTTGTTCATGATTTGTTGTTCCATATGTTATGATTGTGATCATCATATCAATTTTAATATCAGGATTTTACTTTGATGTTTAATTAATAGATAAAAATGAATGATTTACATAAAGAGTTCTCTGACTATAATCGCTCGTAATTATAAGATCACTGGATCATATGTGTCCACTATTTTGTTCTTAAATCCTAGCTGCCAATACATACCTTGAATTTATTCATGAAAAGTTTAGTATAATCCTACTACAGACTTATTTCAAAGGTGGGGAAGCTGGATGCTTTCGATCGTACAGAGGCGCGGACATATCAACAAACTAATATTAGGTTAGCTTCACCAGCTTCTATTTTTTGTCATTTTATTTAGTAGTGAAATAGGACAATCTTTGATTGTATTTTGATCATCATTCTATCCTATTTCTAATCATGTTTTAGTTATAAATCTTAGATTTATTGTTAGAAAACACAAAATAAAAAAAATGTACTTTCTTTATCTGCTTCTGAAAACAATTACCTTGACATCAATTTTTGCAAAGATTTCATTAAAACTTGCACCCTGTAAATTTTGTTTATAAGTGATATGTTCATATTTTCTTTTTTGTTTAATATATTTGTAAATAATTAGATTAAAGTTCATAGATTATTATAGTTTTGGTATTAGTTAGTTTATTTCTTTTATTTAATTTAGGACCCTAGATTGGCTAACGAAGTCATTAAACCCATCAGAATAGGTTACACCAAATGACTTGGGTTATTTAGACAACCCAGGACCAGATCTATTCTTCCAGTTGTCTGTATGTCAAATTTTCCCGTCAACAGTACTTCACTGGAATTTGAATTTAGGAACCTAATGACTTGGGTCGCAACCTGAATTCTTGATTCTAATTTAGCAAATGCTTTCTTCAAAATGTCATCAATCTCATATGTTAATTGAATTTCATCATCAATAATTTTGAAGAAATCCCATAGCTTAGTGACCTCATTTATGATTTCATCCTAGATGACATGTCTATCCCCTATCAAATATGGCTTCCCAGATAGCTTATCATTCAATTGATCTATCTCCTTTTGCATTTTGGTTTTCAATTTTTTATATTCTGCAACAATTCTATATTTATCCTTGATTTCTTCTTTTTGATATGAGATTGTTTTCTTCAGTTTTTCTATTTCCACACCCTTCAAATTTAGGTTTGCCAATGTTTTTGTCAATCCAGCTATTGGATCTACTGATTTGGTTTCTTCTGAAGAAGATGATCCTTCTTTTAGGATTTTTATTTAACTTTCATACAATTCAATTTGTTCTCCCATATGCACTGTTTTTCTTACGAGTTTCTCTTTTTTAGCCCAAATAACTTGTACTTCAGGAGTCTATACATGTTCAATGCATGGGATATTTATATTTTTCTTCAACACTTGGATTTCCCTATCTTTTGTATTTATTAATTATTGTATAGATGCTTCATCTCTTGGATTGGCTCCCATTTCTATTATCCACTTTTCTAATTCCTTTATGCTTGTCTTCCTTGATCTATTTCCCACTTTTTCATTTTTTAGCTAAGTTATGAGTTTTTCATTCAAGGCATGAAGCTTTTTAATTCCAAGGTTTTCTATTAGAGCATATCTCTTTATCATTTCTCTAGTTTTCACGTGAAATCAAAATTTTGCAATGGGTGTAATGCATTTATATCAATGGAAAAATTTGTCACTTGCTTTAGCTCTTTTTTTTCTATAACAACTAGGTTTAGTTTCCCTTTTTCATAATCCACAGTTGATATCATCTTGGCTTGAGATGAATCATGTTCAAAAATCTAAGGAGTAATATTCTTCTTAATATTTGCACTTGTTTTTCTGATTTCCATAAATTGATTTACATAATCAATGTGTTGATTTGTAGTCAATGATTCAGTTTCACTTTGTTCTCCTTGATTTTAGAATTTGTTGAAGTTGTTATTTCTATTGTCATTACATGACCTATGTCTACTGGTGTTATTTATTTCTGTACAACCTAATCTTCTTTTTCATCCAATGTATCCAATTTCTTCCTTTTAACTGATCCACCTTCTTCTATCTCTAAATATTTTGAAATTGAATTTGGACTCCTCCTTTTATATGTCTTGTCAAATTGTTGAGGTGTTTGAGTGATTGGAGATTTCACCTGATGGTATGATGTATTACCATGAATTTGTAGAAGGTTATCCACATCTTTCCAATTGTCCTGGTTTTCCAACAACTCCAGTTCAACTTTTTGCTGGTGTTGATAAGGAGCTTGCCCATATGAGGTTTTCTTTGAATAAATTACACCATGAGGGTCATAATTTTGTGGTTCTCCTTATTGAAAACCAATAGATGAAACAAGATTTGTTGTAACCTACAATGTTTCCATGTTGTTAACAATAAAAGGAACTACCTCCTTTTTCAATCTAAAAGTCGCCTTATGTTTCTTAGGCACAAAATGAACCTCATCTTTGTTTAACCTCTGCCTAATATATTCAAGAGAAAAAATCCTAGGAGTTAAGAAAACACGTAACAAGAAAGGATGGAGTCAAAAACCATTAACTCTTATTTCAGTGTGATGCTAAAAAAATGCCAATCTCCTACTCTTGTGTCTGGACTCAAACATAAGATTTTTTTACACTCAAGAAAGATTCTAGGGGGATCTTTGTTGAATATTATTTGGTAAGCTTTGGCCATGAACTGGTTAATATAGTGAGGAAATCCAATGGAAGGAGTATAGTTAATGAATAAATTAGGGTTACCAAGATCATCTTTAATTTTTAACCCTAAATGCATAAAATCGAAAACTTGTGAAAACATGAAGAGGTGAACCAAATATGACTAATATCTAAAGCTTCGAAGGGATTCGATTTTAGAGAGATGATAGTGGATTTGGTCACCTAGAAATTGGGAAAAATTATATTTTGTAATGGGCTTGGTCATAATTCAACATATGGAAGCCATGATACCCAACCCAAAATCATCTACAGTTAAATCAACAGTTTTCTCCAAAATCATAGAAATTATGGAAATAATCATTTGAGAGTTCTCAGGGAATAATTCAGACTGGATGACAGTATTATCATCAGGGATGTTGAGGTTTTTTCACAGACATGATTGTATCAAGGTAACACTCTCCTCGAGTTTAAGCTCTGTGAAACACATGGTTGTTATAAGCTCATTTAAAGGCTCATTGTATGGATTCAATGACCATCTCTACATTTCAGAAATTGATTGAGGGGTTATTTCAATACGAATAGACCCAGAAGAGGAAATTATAGTTCATTTTGAAGGGATATAATTTTTGACACACCAGATGACAAATTTCAGGAATTGATAGACCTAGAGTATTGTAAATTTAGGGAGGTTAGATCCCCATCCATAGTAATGGTAAACCATATTAGAAAAATCTTATTTTATTTGTTGATATAGCTCCAAGGAGTTGAAAGAGAGGAAAAGGTCAAATATATCATTATCCTTGTCAACTTGGTCTTCTTCTACAATTTTTGTACATTTACTGGTCTTTGATATTTAAGAACACTGCATTTTAAACAATGATTAAAGAAATGAGAAGATTCATATTTTCTCATGGAGGACATGGATTGGGTCTAGTATCAAGCTAAGATGACGATGGAAAATTTTTGCAGGAATGATGAAGTCGATGCTCAAATCCTTTGGAAATTTGAAATGAATAATAATTTGATCTTTACCCCCCTTTTTATTTGAAAAGAGATATGTGTTAGTGTATAATTGGTGAAAGATTAAATTTAAAAATAAATAAAATAATTTGTTACCTTTCCACCAGTTGACATCATGATTGGACACATGTATAACTTGTGTTAATGTTTTGGGGGGGGGTGGATGTGGTTAAGTTAACCACATACCCTAGGGGATGAAATTTATGGATGAAAGCCACATCGCAAAACTTAACCTTCGGGTAGAGTTTTTTGGCCCCACCCCCTTTGGGTTAAATATTGAGCATGCAGAGGGGGGGGGGGGGGGAGATAAATTAGTTGTGGGTTTTCGATCTTGAAGTAGATGCACATGATTATATATGTGAACAAAGATGCATGTTTTATTAGAATTACAAAAAAAATAAAAAAAAATCACAAAGGTTTTGTTTAAACCTTCGATTTATTTGAGAATAATAAAATTAAAACTTCCCTAAATAGATTTCATCACTAAACGAAAAAAAACCTAAGTCGAAATTTATTCAAACTGTAATGTTTAATAAATTGAGATCTTAGGTCCTAAAGAAATTATGATTTTTTATGAAAAAATAGTTTTTTGTTATAACAATACCTTCAGCCTACTTTCCTTCACAAGCTTTCCATACCTTCCTATTCTACCCATTACTAACCAATGCAATAATGTTGGTCAACTCACTTGCAATGTTGAGTTACCCCATTGTCATATTCCTTTCCTAAAAAACAAATTGATGGTGAAATCACGTCTCAAACACCATCATACATTGGAGTGTTTGAAAACCAACTTTTTGGAGGGCATTCCTTGAGCATAATAATTTCTAGTTGTGAAAACCCTCTGGGCATAGTTAGAAAAATATTTTTTGAAAACCAACTTTCTGCCGGAAATGACTTGCAAGTTAAAGACAAATAAAAAATTTATCCATGTTCAATTGATCTTTACATCACAAATATTTCCAATCTTTGTTGCTCCATCAAAAGGTTGTTTCTCTAAATATCAATTTATAGCTCATTATGTTACAAGTTCCAAGTTCTACACTATGCTACATATGGTTCTTCCTTGCCAAAGTTTTAAACCATTATGTACCATCTCAATTCTCTTGCCTCTCATGATGATGTTGCAGATATCATGGACCTATCAGGTAGGTGTAGGTATTCTTTTTTTTCTATTATTTAATCACATATGCATTGAATTTTATAGTAGTGTAGTTGGAAAATTCCCTATCCCTACTATGATATTTTTGTTTCTCTCCTATGCCCTTCCTATTTTTCATTTTTTCGAGGACGAAAAAAAAAACATTTAGTTGGGGGGGAATTCATATCTTTTAATCCTTTTAACATCTCATGTTCTTATACCACCTCTTTGATTCTTTGAAAGGATTCCCTTGTAAAAAATGTTGATATGCATGTCTCTTCCACATTTAACTATTGTTGTTACAAGAATCTCATAAAATTGTAACCATCATTGGTTCTCCTACTACCCTAGCTCCAAATTGAAACCTAACATTTGGAGGATGTTCTAGATTACCAAGGGATGTTGCAACACCTCTCAAATGTCGATAAACTTAAATTGGGCGATCGTGAGGAGAAATTGAAACCAAAATTCAATGCAACCATAATATGTGTAGAAGATAAAAGACAATGATGAATGACATAGTTCCAACAATATAAATATTAGATTTGATATGATGATGAGTGGTTTCACGTTCCATTGTGTCATGAAGTCATGGATTGGAATTCAACATGTAGTAAAGATAGAAGATGACAACAAGAATAAGAGGAATATAAAAGGCAATGAAAGATCGCAAGAATCCAACGATTTGAGGATCAAATTTGATGCAATATCAAAACAATTCCTGCACTATCATGTCATAAAATTTCCTCAATTCTAACATCTTGTAGCTTCTAGTCCCTAATGATGGGTGGAGTGTCCACTCAAAAAGTTGGATGTTTCAAAAATACCTACACATTGTTTATCCATAAATCTCATACATAATATGATGAACTATGAAAATATACACACTTAGATAGAAATAATACTAAGAAGGAAACATTATCCATCTTGTATCTAATAAATTACATGCATATTTATGACTACAAGAATCATGCAATCTAGCATTATGTGTCAAATAAAAATCTTTAGTCAACATATTCACCCATGGTCATTCAAGGAAAATATGACCAACAAGAAGGATATGGTTTGGTTGAGTTTAAAGAAGATTTTTTTATCTCCTTCAACATCACTATTATGGTTGGAAACACTGTAGATGAGCTTCTTTCCAGGCCAACAAATCTTACTTATAGAAATCAACCTAGGAGGAAGAGGATATTTGAATTGGAAAATTGGATATGAATTATTGTCACGAGTTTTGTTCTATTTCAGAAAACCATATTACATGTTCACATATGCCAAGGTAAGTATGGAGGTGGTTCAACCAAGTCAATTCTCTCAATAAAACATAGTTAGTTTGTAGTTCTTACAATGATAGAAATATGGGTATCTATTTATCCATTGGATTGAACAACATAGAATGAATGTGATGATATTTGACCTTCATATTATTTATTATATATGAAACTCTATGGCCACAATGCATAAAATATATTTTTGGGTTGATCAGTATGCAAGAAAAAAAGGTTATTGCCATTATTTGTGGAGATTACAAAAACCTTATTAATATTAGTACTTCTCTCAACCTCACATATCAAGAGTCTGCCATGATTTTGATATCTATGCATAATCATTTTTATAGGGTTCACAAGAAGCCATGGAAGCTCTAGAAACATATAAAAAAGGTAAGGAAGTTGTTCTAGAAGCATTAGATCTACACAAAATTAAAGGGAAAATTGTTGTTTTCCTTTGTCATATCGATACAAGAATCAAGAGACATGAAATGTTTTTATCAATAGGAGGATTTGTGCCTAGATCCACATGGTATAGATCTGGGTAAGTGAGGTCAATTGGTTAAAGTGTAAACATTGTTTTCCTCCTCCACGTTTTATTTGCCACCTTGGGTGCATGCTCCACTCTTGTTTCGTAATACACAAATTTCATATAGTATACAATTTTACTATAGGATTTGAGCATTCAAAACAAGTTTGATGTTGTAAATATATAACGCAGACCCCCGACTCTCTTTGTCCGAGATCCGCATAGGATCGTTCGGATTTCTCCACGAGTCAAAGCGAATCCTTCGGTTCCCTGCTGAAACCTTCAACGAATCTGATCCATAGGTCCTTCTCGAAAACTCCACCTGCACCATGTGCACCAGGTGTGAGTCTTTGCCTCCTCACAACCACAACCTGGGCCTTAGCACAACCACCTTTTCACAACTCGCAACTTATGAGTTCGTGAGTCGAAGACCCTCGACTCCTCTTTTCCAAACCTCCAATACCTGAGATGTTGATACAGGTATGGCCCCTTCCTTGCTACCTCCTCTACAAACAACCATTGGCTAGGGCCTAGCTTTAGCACCCCTCGCAACTCACAACTTCATGAGTTAGAGCATTGAGCCCTTGCACTCCTCCTTCACGAATCCCTGAGATGCGATAAGTCATCAACGGGTTGACTTCTTCCCAGGTGACGTGGGTCCTCCGCTTGTCACCTGCTTTCACTTTCCTCTGGGCGTTGTTACTATGCCAGTTGTCAACCACGCAATCCCCACCAACCAGATGTGCCATGTGTTCACACGAGCCCTCGGAGCTCGGCGCTTCGCGACTTCTGCAGTAAAAAAGAAACTCTCTCAAACCCCGAAACCCTGAGTACATGATACCACGTGGAGATTCTGATCCAATGGTTCTCCCGTGTTTCGGTTCCAACAGTCTGGATCTCCTTCTCTATTCCTCACAACTCGGAACTTCACACAAACCAAGAAATTTGGTCTGTCCTCCAAACTCACGAACCCCAAGTTCGCGATATGATCCAACGACTTACACAAAGCACGATCAACGACTCATGTTGATCCTAGATCCTAAGGTGATGGGTTCCACCGGCCTCTAATCACCTTGCAACTTTTCCAAATCCAATGGCTCTCGCAACTTCACACTTCCTTCATGAAGGCTTCCCACCGTCCATATGGCTCCACTGGATCCTACAGTCCTTACGACTTCGCGATCTCTTCACGGAGAATTTTGACCGCTCGATTCACGCTTCAATGGATTCTGCCCAAACGACTGAATGTTCTCCCTTTTGAATTTTTTCCTTCCTTTGAAGTGTTCAAAGGTGTTTTCCCTCCTGAGCTTTCACTTGAAAACTCAAGCCTTCCAAAAGGGTTTCCTGCTCGCACGCCTTGCGGTAAACTTTCAAATAACTTCTAGTTATTTGAGTCTTTGACCCTGTGCACTCTTTACAACAGTAGTCCTTCAACCTTCCCCTTAGTTGATAAATTCTAATGTTTTAACTAGCCTGCGCACACCTTGCATGGTTCTGTGATTCACCTGCACTTCAACGGAAATGATAACAATTATATCTCTCCTGAGCTTTCTGAGATAAAACTCAAACCCTCATCAACACACACCTTCCAAACATCCACTGCACTCCTTGCAAGAATTATCAGAGAGAGAAACAATTGAAACTCATTCTACCCCTCTTACAGACTTCATACATTCAACATGAAATCACACATTTAACCCATCATTGAAACAAATGCATAAACAAAGAGAATAAAACAACTGTAAGAATACCATCTAGCAAATGTAAACAGTAAGCATCATATCACCATGAATATTAAGTCAAAGCTTCATATATTAACTCAAATGCTCCTGTATATAGGTTCTTCTCTACAGCTCTCTGCTATATCTCTCAATGATGATAATGTTACAATGATAGAATGATACAAGAATGAGGGTGTCTATATCCATTTTCCCTCCTACGCTTCTAAAACTGTCTAATCTCTTAATTCTAATCTACCTACTTTCATTAAACATAATTAATGTCTATTACATCTGACAGATGAGAGAAAATCGCTCAAAATTTGTTTACAATATGCAAGTACACTTCCTTTAACTACTACATTAATACCTTCTCATTAATGTTTTTCAAAAACATTTCAAAATGTGAAAAATGTGTGTTGCGCTTTTCCAGCTGTCTTCCATATTTATGCTTGCTTGGCTGGTTGCTTACGATGCTCCTGCATCATACTCCCTCGCTTGAAAATGTTCATGAACTCTTGTTCATGAGCTCTTGCATGGTCTTTCCATGCTTATGAATTTCTGCTTCATCCTCCCAACTAGCATCTTCAACTGGATGTCCCTTCCATTTGACCAAGTATTCAAAATACTCCCTTCTCCTAGTCTTTCTGCTAATCCTCTTGTCAATTATGCTTTCCATCTGTGGCTTTTCAACTACAAGCATTTTTTTTGTCCATTGGATTTCTTTCTGCTCATCCTCTGCTCCTGCTTCTTCATCTCTGTAAGGGTACAAATCCGCAACATTGAATATCGATGAGATTTCGATCCCATCGGGTAATTCAATATCATATGTGTTTGCCCCAAATTTCCTTATGACCTTGCACGGTCCAATCTTTTTCATCTTCAGTTTGTTATATGTTCCCCTTGGGAACCTCTCCTTCCTCAGGTGCGCAAGAATCATATCACCAACTTCAAATTGAATTTCTCACCTTTTTTTATCTTCCCTCCACTTGTATTCTTGACTTGTACTCTGCAATCACTCCTTAATTCGGCTGTGAAGATCCTTCATTCCTTTCGCAAAGTCCTCTGCACTGGCACTCCTGAATCTTTCAATTCAGAAACTTTCCTTGGCTGCATTCCGTATACAATCTGGAATGGAATCTTCCCTATGCTTCTATTGAGTGAATCATTGTAAGTGAATTCTGCCTGTGGAAGAATGTGATCCCACTGATTGTGGTGTTCAGTCACTAAGCTTCTTAGCAAATCTCCCAAGCTCCTAGTTACAACCTCTGTCTGTCCATCTGTTTGAGGATGATACACTGAGATAAAAGACAAACTTGTCCCCAGCTTCTTTCATAAGGTCCTCCAAAAATGTCCTACAAACTTGGTATCTCGATCAGAAATGATACTCCTTGGTAAGCCATGAAGTCTGATGACTTCCTTGAAAAACAGTTTCCCAATATGAGTTGCGTCATTGGTTTTCTGGCATGGTATGAAATGTGCCATTTTTTAAAATCTGTCGACTACCACAAATATTGAATCACATCCTCTTTGTGTCCTTGGTAGTCCCAATATGAAATCCATGTTCATTGCATCCCATGGCCTTTCAGGTATGAGTAATGGTTGGTATAACCCTGTGTTCTTCCTTTTTCCCTTCGTGTGTTGGAAAATTCTGCACCCATCCACAAATTTCTTAACATTTTTTCTCATCCCTGGCCAATAATATGATCCATTCAACTTTGAGAACGTCTTGTCATGACTGAAGTGTCTAGACAATCCTCCACTGTGTTTTTCCTTCAGCAAATTCTCCCTCATGGAGCATTTCGAAATACATAGTTGATTTCCCCTGAACAATAATCCATCCTGGAACATGTATTCATCCCATTGGATTCTGTCCCTAAGAACTGGATTCTCAGATGCCTCATATGCCTCCTTAAAATCTGGGTCATTCCTGTACATTTATTTGAGGTTATCAAAACCTAAAGTCTTGACTCTAAATTCCTGCATAAGCAAACATTTCCTGCTCAAAGCATCAGCAACTTTGTTAGCAATTCCAGAAATATGCTTAGTCACAAAAGTAAAATTCTGCATGAATTCAACCCATTTAGCATGTTTTTGGTTCAACTTCTCCTGTTGAGTCACGAATTGTAAAGCATGATTATCACTGTACAAAACAAACTCCTTGGGAACCAAATAGTGTCTCCATTTCTTTAGTGCTTGTATGATTGCATAGAATTCCTTGTCATATGTTGAGTACTTAATCTTTGCTTCATTTAGTTTCTCACTGAAATATGTGATCGGCCTGTCATCTTGGCTCAAGACCGCTCTAATTGCAAATCCACTCGCGTCACACCTAACTTGGAATGTCTTGCTAAAATCTGGAAAAACTAGAATTGGTTGCTCAATGATCTTCTTCTTCAGCAGATTGAAACTCTTCTCTACTTCCTCTGTCCAGTGAAAAGATTTATGTCTTTTCTTCACCATATCCATCATTGGTTCTCTAATTCTACTGAATTTTTGGATGAATTTCCTGTAGAGGCTAGCCAAACCATGGAAGCTTCGAACTTCAAACACGCTCTTCGGTGATGGCCAATTCTTAATTGCATTTACCTTTTCTAGATCCATTTTCAACTCATTTGTAGAGATAACAAAACCCAAATAAATGAGTTATGTTCTCATAAATGATGATTTCTTCACATTGATCAGCAATTTCTCTTGTTGTAATCTCCTCATCATTGCAGCTAAATGCTTTAAGTGCTCTGCTTCTGTCCTGCTGAAAATTAATATATCATCAAGATATACAATGACGAATTTCCCAATGAAATCCTTCACGAATTCATTCATCAATCTCATGAAAGTAATGGGCGCATTCGTCAGGCCAAATGGCATGACAAGCCATTCATAAAGCCCCTCATTCGTCTTGAATGTTGTCTTCCATTCATCACCCTCTCTCATTCGAATCTGATGATACACACTTTTCAAATCAATCTTTGAAAAAAACTTTGCTCCACTCAAGAAATCCATCAAGTCATCCATCCTTAGCAATGGAAACCTGTATCTGATGGTAATCTTATTGATTTCCCTTGAGTCTGTACACATTCTCCAGCCTCCATCTTTCTTTGGGCTGAGCACCGTCGGAACAACGCATGGACTCAAGCTCTCCCGAATCAATCCCTTGTCCATTAAGTCCTGGACTTGTCTCTTGACTTCTTCATTTTCATGTGGCGTCAATCTATACATGGCTTTGTTTAGCAAACTGGCTCCAAGTATAAGGTCGATATGATGGCTTATACTCCTGATAGGTGGCAACGAACAAGGTAGTTTGTCTACTACTATATCAGCAAATTCTCCCATCAACGCTTGGATTTCTTTTGGTAGATCATCTATCCTCGTACTGGTCAAAACAATTATGGGCTTCCTAACCACAATAAATTGTGTGTCTTCCTTCTTCTTAACCTCATTAAGAAGTTATTTCCCACTGTTGAGAAGTACAGTGTTGCTCATCTCTGTTTTCACTTCTTTATCCTTAATTGGCAACAACATGTGAGTCCTACCATTTTTCTCCAACGTGTACGTGTTTTTTCTCCCATCATGAACTACGTCTCTATCATATTTCCATGGTCTACCCAGCAATAGATGACAAACATCCATGGGAATGACATCACATAATATTTCATCTTTATATGCTCCTATTTTAAATTCAACTAAACATTGTTTAGTGACATTTACCTGATGTCCTTTTTGTAGCCACGAAACTTTGTATGGGCTTGGATGTGCAACAGTCTCCAGCTCCATCTTTTCTACCATCTCTATAGATACGAGATTGTTTGTGCTACCACTGTCTACTATGACTTTGCATACTCTGTCTTTAGTTTTGCAAGTAGTCTGAAATAGATTGTTTCTTTGGGCTAGATTCTCTGCCTCTTTCTCTAGATTTAAGAGAACTTTCCTCATCAATAAGGATCTTTCGCCCTCAACATTCTGTCCTTGAGCTTCGGCAATGTGAGTTTCACTACCATCCTTCTTATTATCTGGACACTCATAGGATTTATGTCCAATTTTTCCAAAGACAAAGCATTTCACTTCACCTCCTTTGCCTCTTCCTCTTCCTCTGGCTTGAGGAAAAGTATTTCTATTAGCATACTTCCCTCCTTGTGAGCTTCCTCCTCTCTCAGGTTGAGTTTGAGGTTTCTTCCCCTCTTCTTTAGGTTTCTGAGTTCTATCTTGGGTAATTGTTTTGCCTCTGTATTGACTTCTACCTCGGCCTCTTTGACCTTGATTTCGGCTCAGCTTCTCTTCAGCTTTCAGAGCCATCTAATAAGCATCTTCCACAGTCCGAATGGTCATCATGCTCATCTTGTCTTGAATTTCATATCGCAAACCATTCATGTATCTAGCAACTTTTTCATCATCACCTTCCCGATGACCTACTTTGATGTTTATCTTGTAGAATTCTTCAATGTATTCTTTCACTGACATCATCTTCTGTCTCAAATTTGGCATCCTCTGAAACAAAGTGATTTGATAATCCCTAGGTATGAATTTAGCTTTCATCTTTTCAACCATTCTATCCCAGCTTTTAATTTTTTTCTTTCCTTTGCAACGTTTGTCAGCCTGCAGTTCATCCCACCATAGTGTTGCATGCCCTTTAAGTCTAGTAACGGCATGTTTGACTTTCTTGTCTTCCTCAACATCCTCATAGTCGAAGTACTTGTCTAGAGCTCTAATCCAGTCTAGAAGTTCTTCAACATCTAAGTTTCCTTCGTACACTGGAACGTCCATTTTTTCTCTGGCACCTATCCTCGCAACAGCCTTGAATACACATTCATCTGCAGTGTCTTCGAATGCAACTTCTTCTCCTTCATTTCCAGCTTCATTCTCACTTTCAGCCTCCCTGGTATCCCCAGCGTCAACTGTGCGCCTTTGTGTTGTCTCCATGGCATCAAGCCTGGCACGTAACTCACACATTTCTCTTTCTCTTGCTGGATCAGGTATTGGCATTGGCCTATCTCTTCTTCTCGATGGAATGACTATAAAATGTTCCTCTTTTCTATACTATAGAAAGCAAAGAACTTGTTTTGCAGCTCTGATACCACTCTTGGTGCATATCAGACTACTCCTTTTTCCTCTAGCTCACTCTGCCTGAAATATACAGACAAAATCAAGCTCTGATACCACTCTTGTGCGTATCAGACTACTCCTTTTCCTCTATCTCCTTCTGCCTGAAATATAGAGACAAAATCAAGCTCTGATACCACAATTGACGTAGACCCCCGACTCTCTTTGTCTGAGATCCGCACAGGATCATTCTAATTTCTCCATGAGTCAAAGTGACTCCTTCAGTTCCCTACTGAAACCTTCAATGAATCCGATCCATAGGTCCTTCCTGAAAACTCCACCTGCACCACGTGCACCAGGTGTGAGTCTTCACCTCCTCATGACCACAACCCAAGGCCTTAGCGCAACCACCTTTTCGCAACTCGCAACTTGTGAGTTCGTGAGTCAAAGACCCTCGACTCCTCTTTTCCAAACCTCTGATACCCGAGATGTCGATACGGGTATGGCCCCTTCTTTGCTAACGCCTCTACAAATAACCATTGGCTAGGGCCTAGCTTTAGCACCCCTCGCAAAATGCAACTCCGTGAGTTAGAGCATTGAGCCCTTGCACTCCTCCTTCATGAATCCCCAAGATGTGATAATTCATCAACGCGTTGACTTCTTCCCAAGCGATGTGGGTCCTCTGCTTGTCACCCACTTTCACTTTCCTCTGGGCATTGTTACGATGCCACCTGTCAACCACGTGGTCCCCACCAACCAGATGTGCCATGTATTTGCACGAGCCCTCGACGCTCAACACTTCGCGACTTCTGCAGTCGAAAAGAAACTCTCTCAAACCCCGATCCCCCGAGTACGCGATACCACACGGAGATTTCGATCCAACGGTTCTCCCATGTTTCAGATCCAATGGTCTGGATCTCCTTCTCTATTCCTCACAACTCGAAACTTCACGCAAACCAAGAAATTTGGTCTGTCCTCTAAACTCACAAACCCCGAGTTCACGATATGATCCAATGACTTACACAAAGCACGATCAATGACTCACGTTGATCTTGGATCCTAAGGTGATGGGTTCCACCGGCCTCTAATCACCTTGCAACTCTGCCAAATCCAATGGCTCTCGCAACTTCGCACTTCCTTCACGAAGGCTTCCCACCATCCATACAGCTCCACTGGATCCTATGGTCCTTACGACTTCGTGATCTCTCCGTGGATAATTCTGACTGCTCGATTCACGCTTCAATAGCTTCTTCCCAAATGACTGAATGTTCTCCCTTCTTAATTTTTTCCTTACTTTGAAGTGTTCAAAGGTGTTTTCCCTCCTGAGCTTTCACTTGCAAACTCAATCCTTCCAAAAGGGTTTCCTTCTCACACTCCTTGCAACAAACTTTCAAATAACTTCTGGTTATTTGAGTCTTTGACCCTGTGCACTCTTTGCAACAGTAATCCTTCAATCTTCCCCTTAGTTGATAACTTCTAAGGTTTCAACTAGCCTATGCACACCTTGCACGGCTCTCTGCTTCACCTGCACTTCAACTGAAATGATAACAACTATATCTCTCCTGATCTTTCTGAGATAAAACTCAGACCCTCGTCAACGCACACCTTGCGGATGTCCATTTCACTCCTTGCAAGAATTCTCAGAGAGAGAAACAATTGAAACTCATTCTACCCCTCTTGCAGACTTCATACATTCAACATGAAATCACACATTTAACCCAGCATTGAAACAAATGCATAAACAGAGAGAATAAAACAACTGTAAGAATACCATTCAGCAAATGTAAACAATAAGCATCATAACACCATGAATATTGAGTCAAAGCTTCATATATTAACTCAAATTATCCTGTACATGGGTTCTGCTCTACAGCTCTCTGCTACAGCTCTCAATGATGATAATGTTACAATGATACAATGATACAAGAATGAGGGTGTCTATATCCGTTTTCCCTCCTACGCTTCTAAAATTGTCTAATATCTTAATTCAAATCTACCTACTTTCATTAAACAAACTTAATTTCTATTACATCTGACAGATGAGAGAAAATCACTCAAGATCTATTTACAATATGCAAGTATGCTTCCTTTAACTACTACAATAATATCTGCTCATTAATTTTTTTCAAAAACATTTCAAAATGTGAAAAATGTGTGTTGCGCTTTTCCAGCTGTCTTCCTCCTTTATGCTTGCTTGGTTGGCTGCTTATGATGCTCCTGCATCATTATATAATACATATCAGCAATATAATGTTATGTACATGCTAATTTTCTACTAGTCATTTTGTTGTATGGATTAAACAAATAGGTTTAGACCAGTCGTTGCTTCATCTTACTAATATAATATTTAGATATGCCCCTCCTTTGATAATATTTTGACCTTGCAAAAATGATGAGGGATTCTGGAAAGCTACAAGAAATATAGAGGACTATTGTGATATATTTGAAATTTATTTAAAGTGCAGAATTTGTTTCACATGAAGTGAGGATTTCCAGTTCAAAAATGAAAGAAGAAGGTTTAATAAAACAAATATAAAGGTTAAGGATGCAAATTTTAGGGAACATAGATTATTTATATAGGTTTTTATATATTTTAAATAATTGTAACAAAAATTTCCAGCAAGTTGTTTTTTATACACAGTGCAAAAACGATTTGCTTATAGCTTGAAAAACCACAGACTAGGTATTTATATTTTTTTGTGGAAAGGAACATTGTGATGAAATAAACATGCTCAAGACTATTTATGATACATGTAGAAATTTTTATGATTTTTTCACCTACACGAATTTTAGTCCACAATGAAATCTACGAAGGTCGACATAAGGCATGATGAATTTGCATACCATTCCATGAGATTGTTAATGTTAAATATGGGTTGTATATCAATGGTATGAATTCATGTGAAAACTATTGGGTTATCATTATGGATGCATGCACATGGATTACTTCTCAATATTATGATCTTTTTGTTGTTTTCCTGCACATAGATTGGGTAAAGGGTGATATTTCTTGTTCGAATAGGAAAAAAAAAAAAACAATTTCAAGAGGTAAGTGTTTCCATTCAAGAACCAACACTTACAAAAATCATGGTTGTTACAAAAGAACCAACCATAAGAAGCTCAATTGTAACTCAATTCCTTCTAGAAATATTTTCTCTTTGGGGTTTCAGGGATATGTTTTCTGAGTCAAATGGAAACAACTTAATGCCCACTTTTCGGGAGGAAGAATACCTAATCATACAATTTCATTGCAATACAGGATTGCATGAGGACATGAAACATATTTAGTTTGGGGAAAATTTTGAGTCACAAAATTAACAAATGTTGAGTCATGAAATTGACATCTTTTTCCACCCTTTTCCCCTTATTTTTAATCTCTTTTTCCACCCTTTTTCCATATGTAACCCTGTATTAAGTCCATTTTAATGTTTAATGTGGGATTAGGTTCAAGGTATTTTCCAACTCATTTATTTTATTATTTTTCATGAATTTATGATTAATTATTAGAAAAATAACATATTTTCACTTATCTTTGGAAACTAGGTCAGTTTGCTAGTAATTATATGAACTGGCAATTCTTGTAATTGTGCAATTTTACCACTTTCTCGAAACATTTACATCCAAATTTGAATTTCCTCTTCAACCATTGAATATTTTCTATGGATTTGGGATTACCATTCAAATATCTTGGATATGGAAAGAATCTTGGAGCTTTTGATGAGATTATTTGAGAGTTGTTAGTAAAAATCTAGAGGCTTTTTAGCAAATGGTTGTAACCACGTGAGAAACTTGTGGATCCACACTTAATATTTTTTATTTCAGTTTAAAATCATGTTTATGTATAAATAAGAGTGCCTCCTTCATTCTAAAGGAGGACTCTTGGAGCATATGTCCATATTATGATGGAATATAATAAAACTTCTTGAGATTTTATTTCACATCGATTGTAATTTTATAGTTTTGTGTATAGCATGTTTTAATTTACTTTTATGATCTTATAATGTCATTTGTTCCCTTGATTCTTGATGTTATAACATAAATTTTTCCCTTGATTCTTTGGAGATTGATTTCTCTCTTTGGGAACATGGTGGTATTTTGATTTATTTTACTTTATGCAATTCGATTTCATGATTTTCTTTACATTGATGCAAGTGCATTTCCTTCTTCACAATGATTCTTTTCAGCTCGTAGATTATTTTTCTTTAAAAAGAGATGATTCATGGAAAAAGAAGAACTTAAATCGTGTCAAAATATAACTTGGTGACAGCAAGGTCCCAGTAGCATGATTGATTTTCAAGTACATGGCCATTGCCAAGAATGACCAAGTTAGCTAGTTTCTTTGATTTCTAGTTTTTTTTTTAGATTCATTTCATATTTATAAATAGAGCACTTGTTCTTTGAGCTATGTTCGAAATGATTAAAATGGAGTACTATTACACAAAGTATTAAATCTAGGAATTGAACACACAACTGTAATCTAATCTTCTACAATCATAATCATACTTGTAGATAATAGTTCAATAACTAGTTATCTATGTGTAAATCAAATTTGTAATTTAATTAATTATTTCATTTCACGAATATAACTTAGTCTTGTTTGTTTCTTAAATAGGGCATTTTTTTAAATAAGATTACTCGATACTACAAATGATCAAATTTTGCATAAATTGTGTTATCATTTCACAAGTTTACATACTCTAGATTAATCATTAAATGTAACAGGATTTAGAAATATAAATTGACTGACATTTTTTATCAACTAAAAGGAGAAAGGATATTTTCCAAGATTGACCTAAGGGAAAGTTACAATCAAGTGATAATTAGAGAATAATACATGAACAATACAACATCCAGGACAAGGTATGGCCATTGTGAGTTTGTGGTGGTGCCTTTTCTCCTGACAAAAGCACCAACTATTTTGTGTGTCTAATGAATGGAGTGTTTAGATATTACCTAGAAAAATTTGGCATTGCCTTCTTGGATGATATTATTTTTCACTCCAAG
Organism: Picea engelmannii; assembly: GCA_009831015.1. Classification (NCBI taxonomy): domain Eukaryota; kingdom Viridiplantae; phylum Streptophyta; class Pinopsida; order Pinales; family Pinaceae; genus Picea; species Picea engelmannii. The sequence goes on along the minus strand of ML777015.1, from coordinate 398,000 downwards.
ACAAAGGAGGAGCATGATAAACATTTGAGGATGGTACTACAGGTGTTGAGAGAATAAAAATTGTATGCCAATTAAAGAAAGTGCACTTTCTGTCAAAGGAAAATCCATTATTTGGGACACCTCGTCTCATAGGAGGGCATAACAGTGGACCCTGAGAAGATTGAAGAAATCAAAAGTTGGACAACACCAAAGAATGTTTCAGAACTAATGTCCTTTATGGGACTAGCTAGATATTATAGGATATTCATTAAAGGTTTCTCCAAGGTTGCACATCCAATCACTTCATTACATAAGAAGGGAACAAAGTTTGAATGGATTCCCAAATGTGAGGAGAGTTTCCATCATTTGAAGGAATTGTTGACCATTGCATCTGTTTTAAAGGTTGTAGATACAAATGAGGATTTTTTTTCAAGCATAGATGCATGCAAGGAAGGGCTTGGTGGAGTACTTACACAAAGTGGACATGTCATATGATATGAGTCAAGGAAGCTTAAGGAGCATGAAAGAATTTATGTTACCCATGACTTGGAGTTGGCATCCATAGTTGATGCCATAAAATGTGGAGGCATTATCTCATGGGTAGAAATTTCGAGTTGAAGACATATCATAGAAGTCTAAAACACTTGTTTGAGTAGCTGACACTGAATTCCATACAAACTATATGGTTATAATTTCTCAGTGAATATGATTTTGAAATAAAGCATATCAAGGGAAAAGAGAATAAAGTGGTTGATGCACTTAGCAGGGGGGTGCATGAAATGCATGTTACAACCATTAGCATGTACATTTCATATTTAATAAGAGGAATTTTGGAAGTTGTAGCAACATATCATCATTATGCACAAGTTACAGACAGATTGCAACAGGAAAATGTACCATTGCAGTTTAAATATTATAGGTTGGAAGAGGATGGAATCCACTTGTTCAAGGACTAATTTTGTGTTCCTAAAACTCAGGAATTGAAAAATATAGTATTGAAGGAGATGCACAATGTACCATGTGTTGGCCATCCAAGATACCAAAAGATAATTTTAGTAGTAAGAAGCCAGTATTTCTAGCCGAGAATGAAGAAATATGTGACTTATTTCATAACTAGGTACATCTAATGTTAGAAGGTGAATAAATAACACAGACATCTAGTAGGATTGTTACAAAATTTTCCCATTCTTGAATGGAAATGGGCGGTATTTATGATATATTTTATCACCACATTGCCAAGAACAAAAAGGAAGCATGATTCCATCATGATAGTGGTGGACAAGCCTATAAAGGTTGTACATTTTATACCAATGAAAAAAACTCACAAGGAAGCCAATATTGTAGAAATCTATACGAAGGAAATCTATAGGATACATGGTGTTCCTAAGAAAATAGTGTCATATAGAGATCCCAAGTTCAAATATAACTTTTGGAAGGGGTTATTTGAGGGTGTTAACACATGAATTTGCAGCCTATTTCATAGGACTCAAGCAGTAATTAAGGTTTGCCCTCAGGAGCATTGCGGTGTAAATCATGTGGCATTTTGCCCATGATTTCCACAGGAAGAATGAAAATGTTTCAGGTCTGAACATCTCAAACACCCTCAAAATCCAGTCGAAGGGTGTGTATTTGACCCTTTGGTCAAAATTTATCGCATACAATTATCAAGGGCCATAGGCCACGGCCATGAGCACAAAGCGCAACAGTTAGAGCGGTCTAATATGGACTCAAATCAAGCGAGCGAGTAATTTTAGTTTTCAGTGGAGGAGATTCCATTTGAATTTCATATTTGTGGCCCTCAGGTGATCGGGATCATAAATTTGCACAAATTTTAACGTTAGACAGAGGTCTGAAGTCACGAGGTCAATCCTAGTCATTGGTACTAGGAAGGGTATGTGGCGAGAGATCATCATTTCACTGACTCGCGGAGTGGAAAATTCAAAGGGAAGAGTCGTAAGGAATCGCGAAGTGCAAACTCATGAAATGATCTGGACCTTTCAATTCAGAAGGGCATGTTTCTCAGGATCAGTGATTTTGTGGTTTCGCAAGTCAGAAAATTCCAAGGGTAGAGTCGTAAGGAATCGCGAAGTGAAAACTCATGAAATGATATGGACCATTGAATTCAAAAGGGCACATGGTGCAGGATCAAAAATTTTGCAGTTTCACGAGTCATAAAAGTGTAAGGGAAGAGTCATGAGGACTTGCGAAATGTTAAATCGCAAGTTGATCTCAGTCGTTGGATCGAGGAAAGATGTGGACAGTTGATCTGACTCTGGAAAAGTCAGAGATTCGAGAATAGGGATAAGGGAGGTGAGTAGCCTTTCAACTTCCTGAGACACAAAATCCCGATATGATGAAGATTAGATCTGGACCATGGATATAATAGGGACAGGTGGTATTCGATCTGATGGTTCGTGGAAGTGAATTTTTGGAGTTTTGGGAGAAATCATGGTCATCGGATGCATAGCAGATCCAACCGTCGAACTGACGAAGGGAAATTTCACAATATTAGGTATCAGGAGAGTGTAGTCAAGTGATGAGAAGGCCCCCAAAACGTGAAATCATGATGCGCCCATGAGTTGGGCCCATGGTCATGGCCCGAGGTCGCATGCAGGACAAATGTGGTGAAGGAGAAGTTGGCACCGGGATATTTGGGAGTGTGAAGGAAAGAGTGTGAATTTCATGAGACCTGCACCAAAAGCCGAAGATGCCCATGTGAGTTAAAGAACAATACCATCATGGTTTCAAGGTGTCGGGTTGACTCGAAGGGCAGCTAGCAGCATGGTAGATCCTTGGGTGTTAAGTCCCGTCTTTATCCCAATGAAGGAAGTTAATGAAAAAAGGAGTGGTTGTTGAAACCTCGGCTCACTCCATAAATGGAGGGTATGGAAGGTTCGGTCATGGGGACTGAACCGTCAGCCCATGGTACTCCTGCGAGAATTTTTTTCTACAAAACTGATGTTGATCTGAGCTCACGTCTGACAGAAGAATTCCCGCAGAGTCTGACAGAGAAGGTGTCAATAGGAAGATTTGAATGCAGGGGTCCGATCACACTCTTGGTAGTTGTAGTAGTTTTGAGTATATATAATCAGTTTTGATATTTTTTTATGGTTGAATGGTTGAGCTAGGATCCATGCTATTGTAATAGTTTTATGAAGAACAATGGTTCTCTAGTTATGTATTTTTTTTTGAGACATCTTGGTTAACCTGAGTCAGCTTTCTTACTCCATCTTATTTTCCTCTGATATTGAGAGAGTTCATGAATGAATGATTCACATGAATTTTTTAACTATATTATGATGAATGTTTGATTATAGTGTTGTTATAATGTCTTTCAGTTTCCTTGAAAATTTGAATTCAAGAGGATCTTATGTTTCATTTTTTTCCTCCTTAGGTTGTTGGAAGACCTGATGTCCATAGCATACCTCTACACTCTCCTCACCAAATTCTTCTCTCTATTCACCCTTACTCCAACTTACTGACTAAAGTTGATTCCATAACTCAATTGCTTATGCATGCTAGTCTGGATTTCTGACTTAGAACGTTATTATCATTGAGTCTTCTCCATTTGACCACCTAAAAATCATTTACCTTTACTATATAAATTGATGGGTACTAGGCTTATCCTCATTACAATTTGAGGGTGATTCCTAGTGATAACATTTCTGGCATCGTTATCAGGGACAGATTTGAGCAGATTGAAGAACTCCCTGGGAAGAACGACATAGATCCAACTCTTGATGGTAGACAAGAGAGGGATACGAAAATTTGACTGTAATCATCTACCTGGCGAATCCACAATCAGAGACTCCACTATGGAGGATCCTACTGACAGAAAGATGAAGGGAATGACTAGGTATCATCTTATGAGCTTTCTTCATGAACCTTTGTTATTCTTTATCAGCTCATTTTTGTTTTTCCCTTCACATATAAAGAGGACCATATTGTGTTTTGTTTATTCAGCTGATCACAAACCTTCCTTTATATATCCATCCTTGCAAGAAGAAGACATGTTTTTTGTCTATGTTGTAGATGTTGATATTATATCCTCAGCTCAGCCTACTCATAAAGATGAGCTTCATATTGAAACCCCTCCTGAAATAAAACACCCTTGCAGCCTTAAGGAGGTTGAAACTGATCCACAGCCTCCTCAACTCTCATCACATCCTATTGTTACTATTGATCCTTGCCATCAGTGTGATAATCTTCATATTCAGCCCACTAGTTTTCAAACTAGAATCAGAGACAAGTTGTTTAAACCTTTAAAGATTCCATATCATCTTCATCCTTATCCTCCTGATTTATTTAAGTAATTTCCCCATTTTTCTGGAGAGGATCATGTTACATTTGTGAGGCATGTGGAGGATTTCAAGAACTTTATTGATCAGTTTGAGATGATTTATGAGGATGTTACTATGAGGTTGTTTTCCAAATCCTTTTGAGGAGATGTTGGTGTATGGTTTAAGGGTTTGGGTGATGACTCCATTGGTTCCTGGGTTGAATCATGCAATACATTTTTAAAGTGGTGGGGTGAGAAAAAGTCCCTTGATCAATACTGGGATTATTTTAATGCCTTGAGGAGAGGGGAAGAGGAAGCCTTGGTTGTCTTCAACATGAGGTTTTACAGTGTTTATCATAGTATGGTTGTAGAGATCAAACCCACAGAGACTGCTTCCATGGTGTACTATGGCATGGCCCAGCATTCAGAGCTTGTCCTCTTCCTGAGAGAAAGGAAATATACATCTTTATCATAATTATTCATGGATGTTGAAGAAGTAGAGGAGAACCTCTGAGCTTGCGGAAGGATTCAAAGTCAGTATCATCTCAACTCTGAACGTAAGGAAATTTTTACCCATTGTCCCTATGAAGAAAACAATGTGGATAATTTTTTCTTTGACGCGGGTATTCATGAGCAGACCTGTCTTGATGAAAATCATGTGTATGAACAGTTAGAAACAATAGTTCTATTGTTCTTGAAATGGATATTTTTAACAGTTATATTCTTGATGAAATTATTGTTTTAAAGGTTGATCATAGATGTGAAGGGTAACCCATTTTTGATAAATATTCTAGTGATGATGAGTAGCAAGCTTATCTTATATTTGATTACTACGAAGATAGTAAGGATGATGCAGAGGTTGGCCTTGTCACAGAATACATAACCCGAAGTTTTGATCAGGAGAAGCCCTTAGTTGAGGCACATGAAGAGATCGTTTATACATAGCCAGAAGTAAATTTGCAGTCGTCAGTGGATCAACAGCCACCTACATCCATCCTTCTTCCACTCGTACCTATAGTTCACAGTAAGCCACATTCTGACCCACAGATCTATGTGTCTATCGTTCAATCAAGTGTTCATATTGAGGACATCCAACAAGTTGTCCACAGTTTTGAAACAATAAAGGTAACCTTTCATAAGTTAATCATGCATTGCCTTCAATTTCATGACCCTGTCAATGAGTACATAGTGTTACATTTTCCAAATTCTTTGGAGCATGCAGGCTTGATCTTTTTATCATCATTTGAAGGTTATATGGGTGATCATAAGGATGAAATTAGTCAGCTACCACACTTTCCTTGTTTTTTATGGATCACTTGCAGTGAAGTGAAGGATTCGATTATCAAACAGTTTGAATGGTTATGGTGGAATTTTTCCTTCACCTAACCCATTGTAAAAGTCAGTTAGCTTAGGATTTCTACATAAATAAGCTCCTACTGGAGCATGTGTGTTTGTTTTCCTTTTATAAGTAGAATAGTGTACATGTCCACCTTTAGCGAAATGTTTTGAGCTAGACTCCATAACCCAACAGCTAAGGCACTGAAACTGCAAAAGGCGTTCTTAGAGCCTCACAAGGAGGTGTCTATCCCCCATGTAGCCTATATGTTAACACATGAATTTTAATCCTACTTCATAGGACTTTATGGGTGTTGTATATGCACTAAAAACACACTAAACACCCTCAATTAAATTGTCAACCTGGGGTAATTAAACTTAGAGTTGTAGAAAAATATATGCCAAAGGTAGAAGGGCTGGTAGGAGTATAGTCTAACTAAGGAAAGTAGCTATCTAAGGCTAATCTACTCAAGCAAAGCTATCTAATGAGAAAACCCTACTAAGCAAATTGAAACTATGTAACCTAAGTACTTTTGGGCCAAGGATCGATGGATAGTCCTAAGAAAAGAAAGTCAAAAACCCTATTCAAAGAAAACTAGTTCAACAATAAGAAAAGGCAAACTACTAAGAATAATAATGAGAAACTAACAGAATAAAACTATTTTAACTGGCCAACCTATATTCAATGAGAAACTACCCTATGAAAGCAAATAAATAAACAAGTAAGAAAAAACACCTATCTAAACTATTAAAGAAAATAGACAAGCAAGCAAAGACACCTAATTAACCTACAGAAGCAATAGAGAAGTAAGTAAAGACACCTAACTAACATACTAAAGCAAAATACGAATATCTAACCTACTAAAGAAAATAGACAAGTAAGCAAAGGCAACTAACTACTGCAAGTAATCAAAGTAAAACTTCTCATTGAACAACTATCTAGCCTAAGAGGCAAGTGGACCAAATTCTCAATGGAAAACTATTTCTAATGCATGAAAGGAAATCTAAGAGGCAACTGGACTAAATGCTCAATGCAAAACTATTTCTAGTGCATGAAAGGAAATCTATTTTATTGAAAGAAAGAAAGACTAGCAACTAACCTTGAACCTATGATAAGAAAACTAATATCTAATCTATCAAAGCAAAGTCTATCTATCCTACAACAACAATAAAACTATTTTCTAAGCTATGAAAGAAAGAAACTATATCTATGAAAGCAGGAAAACTATCTCTTCTAATCTACAAAAGCAAGAAACTATCTTTAATCTATGAAAACAGGAAAACTATCTTTTAACCTATGGAAATTCAAATATAATGATGGTGGTTGTGTGAATGTCTTCGATGTCGGATGATATCTCGATGGCACTTGAAAGAAAAGGACAATTCCAGTGGTATAAGCACAACACTAATCTCAATGGAAAAGTAAAAGGTATGGATTAAACAATCCAATGAGAGTTTAGCCATGACAAAACAATGTTAAATACCATGCATATTCATATATGAACCATCAACAACATAACGAGATCATCATTATACTTCTACACTATGTAAGCAAAACTAGATTCATCCATTAACTAAGAAATATAATTGCAATTTAATTCTAGGAAAGGAAATTACATAAATGAAACTATGCTACATATATTCTAACAATTCAAAGTTCAAACTACAATAAGAAAGTGCTTGAAAACATAAATTAAAACATGACATTAAAATTAAGCTAACAACTACATTAATCAACAACTAATTAAACAAGATCTATATAAAAATGAGATAAGTAAGCTATAATGAAAAACTAGAATTTACTCTATCCATCCATCAAATCCTTGTCGAAGAGAACCCAAATAAAAACTTTATTCTAGTCTAAATAAAATTATGTTTTAAACTTGACTATAAAATCATAAAAGAAAGCATAATCTAATATCTAATTACACATGGGGTTAGTCTAGGGATTTGCAAATCCGTTTCTAATATACAATATCAATACATGTTAACACATCTCATCATTCTAACCTGCAAAAGAGAATCAAAACAATTAAACTACAACAAACTAATTAACACAATGAAAAATATGCATGTACAGAAAATAAAGAGAACAACTAAACTCTGAAATGCATAAACAACACAAAGACAGCTATGAGACTGCTGGTGGGCCCCCCAGCAAGTCGTGGTCACTTCTCAAATAAACACCACAATCTCAACAAAATGATTTCACCATTAAAACTTGAAAAACGCAGTCTTATACAATTCTGGCAATTGAAAAATGCAAAAACAAAGCCAAAATCATTTTTGGTTCTAACACATGACTTCTTCTACTTCTTAACAATCATCTGACCACCACGATGGTATTTGTAATGTTTACAGACCAAGTGGTCAACCACAAGAGGTTCAAACCACTTCTAAAATTGGCAAATTTCATTAATGGTGCCCTAACTGCCGAAATAAAGCGAGCCAATAATCACCCACCATAACAACCCAAAATCGAGTTGTCAAGAGTTTAGTAACTGGAGGGGATAAGGATGAACAAAACCCACATTCCTGATTCGCCCATCACTGGCTTCCAATACCATAACCTCCAAGTTTCCCTCCGTTTTTGTGCAATGCGCAGTGCTGGAAGGAGTGTCGTATTGGGTACTGAAACGAGTGCTGGAATGAGTGCCAGACTGAGTGCCGGAAGTAGAAAAGTAGTGCATTTTCACCTTGTAACATCAAAAAACGTGAATCAGATCCTTGTAAGCATGAAAACATAATAAATTATGCTCGATACAATCATTAAACATGAAACATGCGTACCTTATGTCGATCATATCGTTTTATCATAAAATTCTTCAAAAATCTCCTTCAAACGATGAAAAACACATATGTACATGTGGAAAAAGTGAATAATAGCCGTCATAAAAGTGATCATATCTCAGGCCCAACATTACCCCCACACCTAAGATTTTGCAGGTCCCACTGCAAACAAAAAGAAATTGCCCTTTATGACTAAACTTGTGAAGGAGGGGGTGGATTAGCTTTAGAATTTTCTCCCTCTTTCCTGGGGGATTTTGACTTAGGATTTTTGTGGTGTTTCAATTGCATCTAGAGATTATTATTGGTGGCAGTTAATATCATCAACCTAACGCTGTCGAGAATTCATCTTGGCTTGTAGGACAACGTTATCATGGCATAAATGACAACTCATTGTTTCATTATCTCTAAGTTTGAACTCAGGGTTTGGAGTTTTTGGAGGTTGTTGATGACATGTGAGGAAGACTTGAGATGTATATTATACCCTCTATCCTTTAAACCATGCAAAACAGAAATTTTATCGCTACAAAATTAGTTCAAAAAGTGACTTCCCATAAGCGCAACAATTCTGGCCTGGCGAACTTGTGAAAAATAGGTATCAACGTGACAAATGTAACTACAAGACAGTAAAACCTGTGTAAAAATAGAGAGAGGTTTTTGTTTTTGAATATGTACTTGACAAAAACCTCTCTTGGTTTTCAAAAATTCACTTTCCATTGTTAGACAAACATGCCAAGAAAACATGACTAAAACAGGAAAAACAAAGTGTTTTATTTCCTGAAAAGCTAGACCTCTAAGAGAATTGAATATATCCAAAACCATAACGTATATTTAGAAAATGAGAGAGGTTATTGTTTTTTAATATGTCCTTGATAAAAAATTCTCTTGGTTTTCAAAACTTCCCTTCCAGTTGTTAAGAAAACACGAAAATAAAATATGACTAAAACAGGAAAAACAGAGTGTTTTATTTTCTGAAAGCATAGGCCTCTAAGATGATAGAATATATCCCAAACCATAAAGTATATTCAAAAAATGAGAGAGTTTATTGTATTTTGGTATGTTATGAACAAAAACTCCTCCAGGTTTCAAAATTACTTTCCCATTTGTTCATAATCCCAGCTTGAAGTTGGTTACTCAAAACTTGTAGAAGCACAGCATGCTCTTAGAAGAAGCATAGTGTGGTCTTTGATAGGGATTTTGGAGGCCTTCCCAGAGGATTTTTGGGCTGAAAGTGGTATGGGTGTAAATTTTATGATGTTGGCTACACAATGGAACCATAAAGCACTACAAATACCTTCTCCAAACCTCTGAAAAACTGACTTCGAGTCAAGTTGTCCAAATGTGCAGAAACCCTCCTATAGCGAATGTATTTGGGGAATTTATCTCAAATAATAACACCTATGCATAAAATGAAGTACATTTTTGTTTCTTGGTCTATGATTGACAAAAAACTCTCTCACTTTTGTCAAATTAATCTTCCTTAATTCAGAAACCAATTTTGAAGTAGAACTTTGACCAAGACAATCATTTGAAAATTGATGACAAGGAATAATGACATGATCATGATGAAAATTTATGACCTTGGATGAGTGGAGGGAGTAGTATTGACACCTAGACACACCAATGACAATTTTACAACCAAGATATGTCAAATTTTATTTGACAATTTTATCTTGAAAATATAACAATTTGACCTAATAATCCTATCAATCACATGAAAGAGTAAATTTGATCACTAGTGACTGACAGAACTGGAAGATACTAACAAAAGGCTTGGTTTGTACTAGTAGGCAAGAGAATTTTTATTTGATGTCATCAATATGTAACAATTCAAACAACTGGTCCTCTTTTCATAAGCTTGGAATACAGATGACAGTAAGTATTTAGCAGTTGTAATCGCTCTGTATTTGTCACAAAGGGTAGTTAAGTATAAGCAGTCTTCTATAGCATAAAAAAAAATGCACAGTAGATTATAACACACACAATGATTTCAACAGTATATAATTTAGCATACCAATACAAACAACTACTGATATAATATCCCAAGACATTGTAAAAAGACAGTATGACAGAATTTTGACAGAAATCCTACTTCCTCTTCTCATGGGTTTTGTTATACAAATGGGTGGTTCTTAGCATTGTTTTAGCTGAGGAAACTCCCCCCAGACCGAATATATGGCATGTCCTCGTGCCATGAATTAGCAATAGGATTCTTGGTCTTTACTATTTTTAGAGGGGGGTTAGCAATAGGCTTCTTGGTCTTCTTGGCCGATGAGGCTGTAGGGGTATCAACAAGTTTCTTAGACTTTTGGTCCGGTAAAGGAATATCTTGAGCATGAGGGTTTGGGTGGAATAACAATCCCTATATCAAGAGTCTTCTTTCTAGTAGTGATTGTGTGATGAGGGTTTGCAAATTGGTAAATGAACTCATCCCACATTTTCTCCTGTTTTTCCAACTCGACTAAGACAAGTAGTTTGATAAGGTCGTGGTGAAATAGGTTTTTATGGGGATTGGTTGCATCCTTCCTCACTTGGGAAGACATCTTCTCAAGACTCTTTAAGAAGTAAAAGGGAAAGTTACAATGGCTTATTGAACTGAAAGTGAGCTAATAATTGAAATTGACAGGATTTAAAGACGAAATATCTACCTTCACATGTAATCAATCTGGTGATGACTATGAGAGGGTTGATTAGCTCCTCTTTTATCCACTCCTTCGAGTATCCCTTAGATCCAGAGATGTTATGAAATTAATTTTTGAAAACCCTATTATAGCTTGCTCTTGGAAACTGGTGGTGTTTAAATCAGCGGTCTCGAACTCTTGGGATCTTTGTGGCTGAGGAAATTGATTCCTTAGAGGCCACAAACATAGTGAATAGGAGTTGATACAGGCTAAGAGTGTTCCATTGTTTTTTATTTTGCCACCATGCTCACTCAATCCACTTGCATAGAACATGTAATGTCAAACCTATAATGAACAACCTGTCACAAGCATATAAAATGTAATGTCAAACCTACAATGAACAACCTGTAACAAAAATAAACCGACAGAGTGGTCTGTTAAGGATATATACAAAATTTTATAGCACACGGGAGTTTATCACTTCAAGATAAAATGATTGTTGATGTAATAACCTGTATCATGAAAATAATACAAAAATTCTTGCAAATATTTATTTCTCTAGGCAATGATCATTTGTCAACTCATGAACCCCTCACCCACACCTAAGTATTGTGACACCTCACAATCAAAAGTATAGGAAACTAGTCAGTATACCCCAATAGCTGAGGATTTATAGTATGTCAAGTGTAAAGATAAAATTTCACAGATTGGTCTGATGAGACGGTTAGAAGATGGCCCTACCTATAGGATAAGAGATATAAGAAGAGGTAGGCAAGAGAGTTTCAAGATAGTCTTAGAGTTATTTCCCAATGGAAATTTTATGGAGTTCATTAACCTTAGCTCAACCATACATACTTCATGCCAGCTTTGTCTAAAAGTAATGACGTACATCAGGACAGGTTTAAATTTATTATTTATTTATTTTGTCAGATTATCATCCTCGCTAGGTAGAATGCCCTCCTACCAACAAGCCTGTTCAGTACTCAAATGGGTTCACCTAGTCATACCACAGGCCAGTACCCACTGCCATCAGACCTGTTCAGCATTTCGACGGGTTAGCCTCTTACAACCTCAGATACTGGCCCTCCATCTTTTAAGATTTTAGTATAAGATTTCTTTATGCAAGAAGATCGGGGGGACAACTCTGAAAACAACTTTTTCTTTCTTTTTATTGGGATGGTATTTATGTTAGAGGATGACTTTCCATTATATATATTCCTTATTGATTTTCCTAATGTAAGGGGTACTTAAGCGGATGTGGCCTATCTAAAGATATGATATAGTCAAGTTATTTAGTGTGTAGTGGATGGTACCATTGAGAACGAATAGAAAGGTATCTCTAGGCTCAACTCACTTTCTTCTTTTGTAATTTATTGTGATGTTTCCATGACTAACTGCTAATCAGACCTCCTTATTACTCTTTAATAAAGATACTTTACTCACTTACTCAGGTTTCTTGGGAAAATTGTATGAGATACCTCTAAGCTTTATGGTTACGGTGTCACTTCCTTATATAGTGGTGAAGGTTCAAGAGAAACTGCTATTTAAGATGCCTTGAGAAAAATAAGATGAAAGTCTTTGCAAAAACATGGCTAATTACAACAATTCATTATTCATTTGATGCTTAGCAAACAACAAGGTTCAAGTATAGAAATGTTTCGAAGACGAATCCTTCTTTTATATTTCCTTGAAACTGTCTGATCCTGGTGAAATAAATACCTACAAAAGTCTCTAGAAAAAAAACACCCTCTAAATATCAAAGACTAATGAGATCAAGTCACATGAACATGTATCTCATAGTTATTTTATTAAAAGAAAACGTAAAATGAGGTTGCATTAGACTCTAAGCTAAACTAACAACATGCAACTTTTATTTACTATCCTACCCTACCTAAAAAGAAAGGGAAAATTTGTATTCAAGTGTAAGAACTCTTCCAATGTAACCATGTATGGAGAAAGATAAGAAACATACTCATATCCATGTATGAAAAAGTTACCGCAGTGAAAAAGTTACCGCAATGATTACCTAGATATGAAGAACCAACCAACCTACTTGTTTGGGCATCAGAAGGTGTTGAAGAAGAGAATAGTATTGTGGCCTGATGACCTCTTGAAACCAAATTTCAATGTAATCTTGATGTTCATCAACATTAATTTCTATGCTCTCCTTCATCATGTTGTGCAGATCCTTTTCTTGCCTCTTGTCCCAATACTATTGATGATTCAATTTTTGTTCTCTACTACTCCCTACGTTAGTCTCTTTAGAGACTACTTTAGCTCTTTGAGTTGAGCTAGCTCCTGCTTTTCAATATCAGTCTGCAGAGCTTATGAGTGGAACGTTCCTTCCCCCAAAAAAGGTCGGAAGGAACCTTGTTTGAAAGGTCTGATTTAGATTTAATGTATCTCCCTTTGGGTCTCTAGGTCTATTCATAAAAGCAAAAATAAAAAGCTACCATTGGGTTTCTAGGTCTATTCATGAAAGAAAACAAAAACAAAAGGAAAAACTACCATTGGGTTTGGGGGAACCTGCTATAGCAGATGCGCAAGTTCTTACCTCTCATCTTAAATTTATCCCTCCACCAATCTAATACTAAGGTCTAGGAATGATCTATTTCCTAACTACTTCTTACCTTAAGACAAGTCCCCGACAACGATGACAAAAATTATGGGTGTTGTATATGCACTAAAAACACACTAAAAACCCTCAATTAAATTGTCAACTCGGGGTAAGTAAACTTAGAGTTGTAGCAAAATATATGCCAAAGGTAGAAGGGTTGGTAGGAGTATAGTCTAACCAAGGAAGGTAGCTATCTAAGGCTAATCTACTCAAGCAAAGCTATCTAATGAGAAAACCCTACTAAGCAAATTGAAACTATGTAACCTAAGTACTTTTGGGCCAAGGATGATGGATAGTCCTAAGAAAAGAAAGTAAAAAACCCTATTCAAATCAAACTAGTTCAACAATAAGCAAAGGCAAAATACTAAGAATAATAATGAGCAACTAACAAAAGAAAACTCTTTTAACTTGCCAACCTATATTCAATGAGAAACTACCCTATGAAAGCAAATAAATAAACAAGAAAGAAAAAACATCTATCTAACCTATTAAAGAAAATAGACAAGCAAGCAAAGACACCTAACTAACCTACTAAAGAAATAGACAAGTAAGTAAAGACACCTAACTAACCTACTAAAGAAAAAGATGACTATCTAACCTACTAAAGCAAATAGACAAGTAAGCAAAGGAAACTAACTACTGCAAGTAATCAAAGTAAAAAATTTCATTGAACAACTATCTAGCCTAAGAGGCAAGTGGACTAAATACTCAATGCAAAACTATTTCTAATGCATGAAAGGAAATCTAAGAGGCAACTGGACTAAATGCTCAATGCAAAACTATTTATAATGCATTAAATGAAATCTATTTTATTGAAAGGAAGAAAGACTAGCAACTAACCTTGAACATATGATAAGAAAACTACTATCTCATCTATCAAAGCAAAGTCTATCTACCCTACAGAAACAATAAAACTATTTTCTAAGCTATGAAAGAAAGAAACTATATCTATCAAAGCAGGAAAACTATCTCTTCTAATCTACGAAAGAAAGAAATTATCTTTAATCTACAAAAATAGGAAAACTATCTTTTAACCTATGACAATTCAAATATAATGTTGGTGGTTGTGTGAATGTCTTCGATGTCAGATGATATCTCGATGGCACTTGACAACAAAGGAAAATTCTAGTGGTATAAGCTCAACATTAATCTCAATGAAAAAGTGAAAGGTATGGATTAAACAATCCAATGAGAGTTTAGCCATGACAAAACAATGTTAAATACCCTGCATATTGATATATGAACCATCAACAACATAACGAGATCATCATTATACTTCTACACTATGTAAGAAAATCTAGATCCATCCATTAACTAAGAAATATAATTGCAATTTAATTCTAGGAAAAGAAATTACATAAATGAAACTATGTTACATCTATTCTAACAATTCAAAGTTCAAACTACAATAAGAAAGTGCTTGAAAACATAAATTAAAACATGACATTAAAAGTAAGCTAACAACTACATTAATCAACAAATAATTAAACAAGATTTATATTAAAATGAGATAAGAAACTATAATGAAAAATTGGAATTAACTCTATCCATCCATCAAATCCTTGTCGAAGAGAACCCAAATAAAAACTCTATTCTAGTCTAAATAAGAGTCTATTTTAAACTTGACTATAAAATCATAAAAGAAAGCATAATGGGTTTAGTCTAGGGATTTGAAAATCCATTCCTAATCTACAATATCAATACATGTTAACACATCTCATCATTCTAACCTGCAAAAGAGAATCAAAACAATTAAGCTACATCAAACTAATTAACACAATGAAAAATATGCATGTATAGAAAATAAAGAGAACAACTAAACTATGAAATGCATAAACAACACAAAGACAGTTACCATACTATTGATGGGCCCTCCAGCAAGTCGTGGTCACTTCTCAATTGCACATCACGAGCTCAGCAAAACGATTTCACCATTAAAACTTGAAAAACGCAGTCTTATACAATTCTGGCAATTGAAAAATGCAAAAACAGAGCCAAAATCGTTTTTGGCTCTAACACGTGACTTCTTCTACTGCTTAACAATTATCTGACCACCACGGTGGTATTTATAATGTTTACAGACCAAGTGGTCGACCACAAGAGGTTTGAACCACTTCTAAAATTGGCAAATTTCATTAATGGTGCCCTAACTACCGAAATAGAGCGAGCCAATAACCACCCACCATAACAACCCAAAATCAAGTTGTCAAGAGTTCAGTAGTTGGAGGCGAGATGAACAAAACCCACGTTCCCAATTCGCCCATCACTGGCCACCAATACAATAACCACCAAGTTGCCCTCTATTTTTGTGAAATACGCAGTGCTGGAAGGAGTGTTGGATCGGGTACCGGAACGAGTGCTGGAATGAGTGTCGGACTGAGTGTCGAAAGAAGAAACGTAGTGCATTTTTGCCCTGTAACATCAAAAAAAGTGAATCAGATCCTTCGAATCATGAAAACATGATAGATTATTCTCTATACAATCATTAAACATGAATCATATGTACCTTATGTCGATCATACCATTTTATCATAAAATTCTTCAAAAAGCTCCTTCAAAAGATGAAAAACACATATGTACGCATGGAAAAAGTGCATAATAACCGTCATAAAATTGATCATATCTCGGGCCCAACAGGACTCAAGCAGTAATTAAGGTTTACCCTCGGGAGCATTGTGGTGTAAATCATGTGGCATTCTGCCCATGATTTCCACAGGAAGAATGAAAATGTTTGAGGTCTGAATAGCTCAAACACCCTCAAAATCCCGTCGAAGGGTGTGTTTTCGACCCCTTGGTCAAAAGTTATCGCATAAAATTATCAAGGGTCGTAGCCATGAGCACAAAGAACAACACTTAGAGCGGTCTAATATGGACTCAAATCGAGTGAGCGAGTAAGTTCAGTTTTCAGCGGAGGAGATTCCATTCGAAGTTTAGATTTGCAGCCCTCGGGCGATCGAGATCATAAAGTTGCACGAAGTTTAACGTCAGACAGAGGTCCGAAGTCGTGAGGCCAATCCTAGCCATTGGTGTTGGGAAGAGTACGTGGCGAGAGATCATCATTTTGCTGACTCGCGGAGTGGAAATGTCAAAGGGCAGAGTCGTAAGGACTCGTGAAGTGAAAACTCGTGAAATGATTTGGACCGTTCAATTCAAAAGGGCACGTGGTGCATGATCAGCTAATTCGCGGTTTCGTGAGTTGAAAAAGTCTAACTGCAGACTCATAAGGACTTGAAAAGTGCAAACTCGTGAAATGATCTGCACCATTCAATTCAGAAGGGCACGTGGCACAGTATCAGTGATTTTGTGGTTTCGTGAGTCGAAAAAATCCAAGGGAAGAGTCGTGAGGACTCGCAAAATGTGAAATCGCAAGTTGATCTAAGCCATTGGATCTAGGAAAGCCATGGACCATTGTCCTGACTCTAGCGAATTTTTAGATTCAGGAATCGGGAGAAGGGAGGTGAGTAGCCTTTCAACTTCCCGAGATGAAAAATCCCTATACGATGAAGATTAGATCAAGGGTCGCAGGCCACAGCCATGAGCACAAAGCGCAACAATTAGAGCGGTCTAATATGGACTCAAATCAAGCGAGCGAGTAAGTTTAGTTTTCAGTGGAGGAGATTCCATTTTAAGTTCAGATTTGTGGCCCTCGGGCGATAGGGATCATAAATTTGCACAAAGTTTAATGTCAAACAGAGGTCTGAAGTCACGAGGTCAATCCTAGTTGTTGGTGCTGGGAAGGGTACGTGGAGAGAGATCATCATTTTGCTGACTTGCAGAGTGGAAAAGTCAAAGGGCGGAGTCGTAAGGACTAGTGAAGTGAAAACTCATGAAATTATATAGACCGTTCAATTCAGAAGGGCACGTGTCTCAGGATCAGTGATTTCACAATTTCGCGAGTTGGAAAAGTCCAAGGGTAGAGTCGTAAGGAATCGCGAAGTGAAAACTCATGAAATGATATGGAGCGTTGAATTCAGAAGGGCACGTGGCGTAGGATAAAAAATTCCACAGTTTCATGAGTTGGAAAAGTCTAAGGGAAGAGTCATGAGGACTCGTGAAATGTTAAATCATGAGTTGATCTTAGTCATTGGATCGAGGAAAGTTGTGGACAGTTGATCTGACTCTGGTGAAGTCGGAGATTCGGGAATAGGGATAAGGGAGGTGAGTAGCCTTTCAACTTCCCAAGGCACAAAATCTCGATACGATGAAGATTAGATCTGGACCGTGGATCTTATAGGGACAGGTGGCAGCCGATCTGATGGTTTGTGGAAGTGAATTTCGAGAGTTTTGGGAGCAATTGTGGCCATCATATGCACAGCAGATCCAACCGTCGATCTGACGAAGGGAAATTTCACAATATCGGGTATCGGGAGAGTGTATTCAAGTGATGAGAAGGCCCTCGAAATGTGAAAATGCGATGCGCCCAGGAGTTGGGCACATGGTCATGGCCTGAGATCGTATGCAGAACAAATGCGGTGGAAGAGAAGCTGGAACCAGGAGCTTTTGGAGCGCGAAGGAAACAATGTGAATTTCATGAGACTTGCACCAAAAGATGAAGATGTCTGTGTGAGTTAAAGAATGAGATCATCATGGTTTCAAGGTGTCAGGTTGACTCGAAGGGCCGCTAGAAGAGCATGGTAGATCCCTAGGCATTAAGTCCCATCCTGATCCCGATGAAGGAAGTTAATGAAAAAAGGAGTGGTGGTTGAAACCTCAGATCACTCCATAAATGGAAGGTATGGAAGGTCCGGTCGTGGGGACTGAACCGTTAGCCCGTGGTACTCCTGTGAGCATATTTTCCTACAAAACCCATGGTGATTTGAGCTCGCGTCTGATAGAAGAATGCCCGCACAGTCTGACAGAGCAGGCACCAACTGGAAGATTTGAATGAAGGGGTTCGATCACGCTTCTGTTAGTTGCAGCAGTTTTGAGTATATATACTCAGTTTTGATATTTTTTTATGGTCGAATGGTTGAGCTAGGCTCCCTACTATTGTAATATTTTTATGAATAACAATTGTTCTCTGGTTATGTATTTGTTTTTGTGAGACATCTTGGTTAATATAAGTCAAGTTTCTTTCTCCATCTTATTTTCCTATGATATTGAGAGAGTTCATGAATGACTGATTCACATGAATTGTTGTAACTATATTATGATGAATGTTTGATTATAGTGTTGTTATAATGTCATTCAGTTTCCTTGAAAATTTGAATTCAAGAGGATCTTGTGTTTGATCTTTTTCCTCCTTAGGCTACTGGAAGACCTTATGTATCTTGGCCCTTGGTTATGGAAGAAAGCGAAGGTTAAGGAAGAATTGGAAGAAAAAGGAAGAAACAAGATGAAGTACAATCTGCGCGGAAGACAAGTTGACTAAGATTGGGTCAAAGTGGCCAAAAGAGAAGAAAAGACAGAGCAAAGTAAGAGAAAGTAATTCGTTGGATGAGGAGATTGAGGATGATAGATCGGGAAGGAATATGGATCGTGGAAAACTCAAAAAGCAGAAAAATCCACCAATGGATGCTTTGGAGCACCTCGCGGGAAAGAAGGAAAGACAGGTTGGTGAAGCCCTAAAAACGTAGGTCAAGTTGACCTAGGATTTTAGACACCTAGGGTTTTGGTACTTAGGGTTTTGACACCTAGGTTTCGGGCTAAGGTTGTTCTAGATTCATTGTAATGTATAAATAAAGGTCAAGAGGACCTGGGATGGGTTAGATTATGTTATGATGATTGATTGTTGTTATTGTTGAGAGAGAAGTATTGTGTTGTGAGAGAAGTCTATGTTGTAATATCTTTGGCTGGGTGCGAAGATCAACCCTGCAGCTGGGTGTGTAGGGAGGGGAGAGAATAAGAGAAAGAAAGAGAGTTCTACATGCTAATAGCACAGATAGAACTGTATGCTTTCATCTAATATATTATAATGTGCATTTCTATGGATGTATCCCTAGAGAGAGGGTGAACCATGTATATATTGGCATTATGTGTGATTGTTGTTGATTATCTCTATCATTTGATATGTTTTTATAGTGTTGTTTTGTTATATCTGAGATATACTGTGCGAAGTAGGATTAAGTCAGTAAATAATAACTAGATTTGTGTGTGTAAGTTTCCTTGGATCCACTTTGCATTTCCTCTGGTTGTAGACATGTGTGTCCTACAACCCCCTATCGCCACTTCAGGTGAGACGACATCTACTTTGCAGGTGTTTCCGAAAGGGCTAGTAGTTAGGGCTCATTGGTGCATTGTTAGAGTTGAACCCTAGGTCTTCCCCTGTGCCAACAAATGCTTCCATTGTTGGGACCGGGATCTTCTTAAGGGAATGTGAAGGTGGTTTCCATCAACCATAGAGTTTCTAAGGTGGATAGAAGAACAAGAGAAGGACTTCGTTGAAGCCCATAAAAAGAACCCTAATCTTAGTACAGAGGATTGGTTGGGAAGGTATATCTTTACTGATATACACGAGATTTTATTTGGAGAAATTCATCAGGAGCTATACGAGTGGCTAGCCAGATTAGTAGATACCCAATTTGAAATCAGACTTAGACCACCTATGGTTTGGACATCGACACTAATCAAGAAGGTCAAGAGAATTGATAACATCATGTCAAGAGCAGTAGATCACTGGTTTGATAGCACAATTGGAGGGTATATTACCGAATTTTTCGTTGACCAAGTAGAGTCATATAGCCAAGAAGAGAGATATTTCTTTAAGGGACCTAGAGGAAAATTTTTACATTTTCTAAATTTGCAGATCAATATGGTATTGCATGAGAATAACATCTTGAAGATACAGTAATCAGTCTGACTAAAGAAGATAATGTTCAAGAACTCGGACAACGACAATGACGTAGAGTTTGGACACACATGTAGTGGGAGATCATTTAGAGAAATCCCTCTAGTGAACCTGTTTGAGCAGAGCCACGAGCCACTGGCACAGGATGAAGGATTCTACAGTGGAGAAGAAGAAGAGCTAGTGAACAAAGAACATTCAGAGTCCGCTAGGGAAGAAGAAGGTAAGACTGAAGAACCTCGCCAGGAAGAATCAGTAACTTCAGGAGTTGCACAGACTGTTGAAGTAAGTATTACTACTCCTCCTATTGTTATAGAAGCATTAAGTAACCAAAGTGACCTAACTTATCATAGCACTCCAAGCACTGGTACAAGTAGTTCGATGCATGCTCAGTCAAGAAATCTAGGAATATCTATGGCAGATGAGATGAGGTTACCCATTTTTAGAGGAGATGGATTTGAAGATCCAGATCAGCATTGGTTTTTGTGCGAGGTCGTATGGAGTATTAAGAACATCACCGATGAAGTTGTTAAGAAATCTCAGTTCAATATGAACCTAAGAGACCGTGCATTGAGCTGGTACATGAAATTTGTCCAAGGAGTTGTACAGCATAAACTGTTGAACGAGATTAAGACTTAGTTGATTGTCGAATTCAAGAAACCCAAGTCAGAGTCACAATGCATTACAGAGATGAAAGAAATCAAACAGAGAATATATGAACCTGTTTGGGAGTTTGATCAAAGGTTTAAGACCTTGACAAACGATTTGAGTTTTAGGATTCCAAACGAACATAATAAAGAATGGTTCATTGTTTCCCTCTTACCACACATTAGAGTCCCTCTGATGCAACAAAAGATCACTTCCCAGGCTGAGGCATTGGAGATCGCCATGAAATTAGAATCATCCCCTATGGGAGAATCCATCTCAGGTATGAGTCAAATTTTGAGTCAGCTAACTAGCTTATCATTGCAGGTCGAAAATATGAAGAAAGACAAGGGAAAACACAAAAGAGATGAGATCTAATGTATCAGATGTAAATCAAAGGGCCACTATAAGGAGCACTATCCCCTATTTCATGAGTACTTGGCCTCTGGAGCTTCAAGCCATTTGAAGCAAGTTACCCTACCCTGGTGCAAGGTATGTAGAAATAAACATCGCACTGGTGAATGTTACTACATGCAAAAATATGTCCAAACACCCACAAATCTGTATTGCACATTTTGTAAGTTTGTGGGGCACAATGAGAAGGATTGTATATCTTATGATCTCTTGCATGAAAGGTCAAGATACACATATAGAATTCAAGGCGAAGTACATCAAGAAGGAAATGTTGTGCAGTTTAATTCCCCAGGAAGAGGAAACTTCAATCCTCGCGGTGGATTCATAGGAAGACGACGAGCAGGAGGTATGGGTCGAGGTGAAGGTTAGATCATTTTTTATAAATGCGCATAGCCATGACACTTCGCAAGGTACTTTCAGGACCCTTGTACCACTTGCAGCTACTGCAACTCATTCGAACATGTTATTGAGGAATGTCCAACATTGTTGGCTAAACTTCAGGAGAAACAAGGAGGAAACCCGCAAGTACAACTAATCTTAGCAGAACCTCACAGAGAGGATCCCAGAGTCGTTATCACTAGAGGAGGCACTGCTATAGGAGAAGACAGGGTGAGTCTAGGGTAGACTACAAAAGAATCAGGGGCCTGAAGAACTATAGAGAAGACACAGTTGTTCAATCCAAGGAAGGAGAAGCAGACATATGAGGAGGCTAGAAGAGAATTTGAAGAAGCATGGGCCTCTTCATTGAAGGCACAACCAAAAGTAAGAGAATGTAGGATGCCTTTGGAATTTGATAAGTCTGCATCACCGGGAGAAGAAAAAGAGGTTAGCAATCTTGTCAGTTTCTTGTATACGTTCATTGATTTGATTAAGGATGAAAGAGTTGTACAAGAACTACAACACTTGATCTGAAAGTATGAGCCTTGGAAGGTAGACCCTCTGAGCAATAGAGAAATACATCAAGTATCCAAAAAGAGAAGGACAAATAAGGAACTACACCTTAATGCGCAGATTGGAGACTATGATATAGATTATGTGGTCCTCGACTTAGGATAAGAAGTCAATGTTATGATGAAGCATACCTAGGCACTAATGGGAAAACCTAATTTAATTTATTCCCCCATCAAGCTTAGGATGGCTAATCAGTAGGTAGTAAGCCCCTTTGGGAGACTGGAGCATGTCCTTGTGGAAATAAATAGGGTGAGGACGTTTGTGGACTTCGAGGCAATTGAGATAGTTAACGATAGTTGTCCTTATCATGTGTTGTTAGGAATTGATTGGGCTTTCAATAATTCTACTGTGGTTGACTTAAAGAAAAGAATAATGACATTTGAAGGTGTTGGCCTTAGGGTCATTGCACCTCTGGATCCTGATGAAGGTCGCAGATACACAGAACCCATTAGAGAAAAAGATCGTTCTTATGAGATAGAGAATATATATAAATTGACAGCAAGACGACAGGATTACATTAATCCTATATAAAATGGGAATTTAAGTTGGCGAAGTGACAGTGCATGCTCATTAGATTCAAAAGAATCACTAGAGAACTGGAAGAACTAAATGTATGAAGTATCTACACGGAGATGTGCTATATTGACCAGGGAAGTTCATTGGATTGGAACAGAAGTAAGTAATCCATCCACCTTTGACGGTCTAAATCATTTAGAAGCTTTCTTGTTGGAATTTGAAGAAATTGTACCAGTACAACAAAGTTTGTTGGCACTGGATGAAGCCATGGAAGAAACTCTAGGAATATGGTGGGGGACACACAAAAAGAACATCGGAGGCTGGATGCAATGTCTCTCTTTAATGACAGTGTGCTTCTCAAAACAAGCAGAAGTGTGCGAAGTTCAATACAGAGGTCAAATATGTCCGAAGGACCATGTGAGAAACTGTGCAGAAGCCTGGAGAAACATTCCTCAAGAGCAGTGGGTGCATAAATTAATTAACACTTTGGATAGAATGCTTATCAATTGGTATCTACAAGTGGAATTGTGCCTCACCACTACAGATTGGCACGGTATGACTCAAAACTTTGTAGCTACATTTTTATTTGAAAGACAGTACCCTACAGTGGATCAAGCTCTACAAGTGGTAAGAAAGAAGGTCTTTGAGGAGGCACCTAACCCTCCCTTGGAGCAAGAAGAAGATGAATGGACTGCACCACTTCACGAATTGCAAGGTTGTTACAATATCAATGTTGATGAAGACGATGATCCTAGGAAGGTGAACATCGCAAAAACAGAAGGACAAAGAGACAAAGAAGGGCTTGGGGTCGAACTACCTTTTATTGGACATCCAATCAAAATCAAGAAAGTTAACATCGGAACAGAGAAAGCATCTAAACTAGAAAACGTTGGAGATTATTGGGATGTTGCCACCATTGATAAGATCACATAATTACTGCATGAATATCAGGACTTGTTTCCAACCAAGTTCACTGATATGAATGACATTAAAGGGCACATGGGAGAGATGAATGTCCCCTTGAAACCATATGAAAGTCCAGTCAAGCAGATACCCTACATATTGAACCCCAAGTATAAGGAGAAAGTCAAGATTGAGCTAGACAGAATGTTGGAAGCAGGAATCATAGAACATGTTCAAGAGTCAGAATGGATTAGCCCTATGGTGGTCCAAGATAAGAAAACATGAGAGATCAAGATCTATGTAGATCTCAGAAAATTGAATGATGCCTACTTGCATGACCCATTCCCTACATCGTTTATAGACGAAGTGTTAGATAATGTAGGAGGATAGGAGGTATATTCCTTTACAGATGGATTTTCAGGTTATCACCAGATCAGGATTGCTAAGGAAGATCACCATAAGACCACATTTGAAACATAATAGGGATCCTACCAATACACAGTGATGCCTTTTGGATTGAATAATGGACCAACCATCTTTTCTAGGGTGGTGGTCGAAGCATTCAAGGAATTTTTACATAAATTTTTTGAAGCATATTTTGATGATTGGACTGTTTTTAGCTTATTGCAAAATCATATTGAATGTTTAAGACTAATGTTGGATAAGTGAAGGCAATTTCAGACTTCCCTGAACCTGAAGAAGTGCATCTTCTTTTCACCCTTTGGAGTGTTGCTAGGCCATATTGTGTTTAAGAAGGGGTTGCTGGAAGATCCGGCCAAGATTTTCATTATTGTTGATCTACCCCCTCCTACTTCAGTTAGACAGTTGTGCACTAGATTGGGATACTACAGAAAGTTCATCAAGAGATAGGCACATATTGCAACACCCATGGAGAATATTTTGAAGAAAGATTTCCAGTTTTAATGGATAGAAAAATGTCAATAGAGCTTCGACACACTGAAACATAAAATGGTTATTGTGCCTATTCTGGTTTTCCCAAATTGGAGTAAGAAATTTCTTGTGCATGTTGTTGCATCATCTATTTCCTTAGGAGTTGTGTTAGCACAACCAAGAGCAGGAGATATTGACCACCCGTTAACCTTTTCTAGAAGGAATCTATCTACAACTAAGATAAATTACACTACTACTGAAAGAGAAGTGTTAGCCATGGTGTATGCACTATAGAAGTTTTCGTCACTACTTATTGGGAGGACATTTTAATATGTTCATTGATAACTCTATGCTGAAATACCTAGTCAAAAAGCTAGTGTTGGGGGGAATAATATGCATATGTCTACTATTATTCCAGGAATATGACTTTGAGATAGTGGTCAAGCCAGGGAGAATGAGAAAGGGACATGATCACATGAATAGGTTAGAGCATGGAGAAGAACCTACTAGTTTGGAGGATACACTACCTAATGCACAGTTGTTGGCCATCAGAAATGTTGATGATCACTTCATCGAGATAGTCTAGTTCCTATAAATAAGAATGGAACCTCGTGAATATACAATTATCCATAAGAAATAGTTGGTAGTCCGCACTACATATTTTTCACTTAAAGTTGGGAAACTATGCAAGATGGGACCTGATGAGATCCTGAGGAGATGTGTTATGGAGGCAGAAAGACCACTGATTCTAGTAGAAGCACATGAAGGCATCGCAGGAGGACACTACGCAGGAAAAGCAACAATGCAGAAAGTTCTAAGAGTTGGCCTCTGGTGGCCTACTTTACATAGAGATGCTAAGGACTATTATAAATCTTGTGATGTATGCTAGAGAGTTGGGAAACCTTCCAGGAGAGATGAGATGCCTTTAGCACTGCAATTGACCTTACAGGCATTTGAGAAATGGGCTATTGATTTCGTGGGACCTATTAGCCCACTAGGGAAGTGCACAGGAGAAAGATACATTATCACTATGACATAGTATTTGACAAGATGGGTAGAAGCAAGAGCAGTTAAGGACTATAGTGAAAATATTGTTGCACAATTTATATTTGATGATATCGTAACCAAGTTTGGATGCCCGAAGACCTTGATGAGTGATCAAGGCACACATTTTATTAACAAGACCATTGAATCTTTGAATCGGGAATTAGAAGTCCGCCATCAAAAGAGTACTCCTTACCATCCACAAGAAAACGAGACGGTCGAAGATTTCAACAAGATCTTGGAGATGGCACTGAGGAATATTTGTAGTGTGAACAAGGATGATTGGGATTTGAGAGTACCAACAGTGCTATGGGCCTATAGAACTAATTGCAAGAAGATGACAATCCAGATCCCCTTTAAGTTGTTTTATGGTCTATAAGCAGTTGTCCCTATGGAGTATTTGGTTCCTAGTCTGAGAATTGTAGCATTCACAGATATGGATGACATAGGCGTTGTGAAAGACAAGCTTGCACAGTTGGTCGAATTGGAGGAACACCAATTTATTGCAGGATTTCATCAGCAGGTAAAGAAGGAATGAGAAAAGGCCTATCACGACAAACATATCAAGAAGAAAGAATTTAAGAAAGGAGATCTGGTATTGGTGTATGATAGCAAGTTCATGAATCATCCAGGGAAGTTCAGGACACATTGGCTTGGGCCATATGATATTGCCTATGTTACAGAAGGAGGAGTTGCGCAGTTGAAGACTCTGAAGGGAAAATGGAAGAAAGGTTTAGTGAATGGGAGACGGTTGAAATTGTACTATGACAACCAATTGCCTCGCAGCTCTCAGTAAAGGCATAAGAAGAAGGGTCTAGGTACCAGGTGCAGTTGAAATTGGGTATCAGACATAGAAAAGGTAGTATGAACACAATGGGGAAGAATAGAGAAGAAAGCATAGGCTACTCCACGTAGTCTGAATTCGAAGAAAAACAGAAGGTTCAGACCTGTCGTGCCTCGGGATGAGTCACATGTGAGTGTTGGGGGCCTGTTGGACTTTGGTTATGGAATAAAGTGAAGGTTAAGGAAGAACGCGAAGAAAAAGGAAGAAACAAGATGAAGTAGGAACTGTGCGGAAGACAAGTTGACTAAGACTGGGTCGAAGTGGCCAAAAGAGAAGAAAAGATGAAGCGAAGTAAGAGAAAGAAATTCGTTGGATGAGGAGATCAAGGATGATAGATCAGCAAGGAATATGGATCCTGGACAACTCAACAAGCGAAAAAATCCACCAATGGATGCTTTGGAGCACCTCGTGGGAAAGAAGGAAAGATAGGTTGGTGAAGCCCTAAAAACGTGGGTCAAGTTGACCTAGGGTTTTAGACACTTCAGGTTTTGGTGTTTAGGGTTTTGACACCTAGGTTTCGGCCTAAGGTTGTCTGAGAGTCATTTTAATGTATAATTAAAGTTCAAGAGGACCTGGGATGGGTTAGATTATGTTATGATGAGTGATTGTTGTTATTGTTGAGAGAGAAGTATTGTGTTGTAAGATCTTCAGCTGGGTGTGAAGATCAACCTTGCAGCTAGGTACCCCAGAGAGAGGGTGAACCACGTATATCTTGGCGTTATGTGTGATTGTTGTTGATTAACTGTGTCATTTGATATGGTGTTATAGTGTTTTTTTTTTAGATATGAGGTATATTGTGCAAAGTAGGATTAATTTGGTAAAGAATAACTAGATATGTGTGTGTGAGTTTCCCTGGATCCACTTTGCATTTCCTTTGGTTGTAGACACCTGTGTCCTGCAACACACTATCGCTACTTCGGGTGAGATTGCATCTTCTTCGCACGTGTTGCTGAAAGGGCCAATAGTTAGGGCTTGTTGGTGTGATGTTAGAGCTGAACCCTGGGTCTACCCCTGTGCCAACAATGTCCATAGCATACCTCTACACTCTCCTCACCAAAGACTTCCCTCTATTTACCCTTACTCCAACTTACTAACTAAAATTGATTCCACAACTCAACTGCTTATGCATGCTAGTCCATATTTTCGAGTTAGAACGTTATTATCATTGAGCCTTCACCATTTGACCACCTAAAACTAATTTACATTTACTGTATAAGCTGATGGGTATTGGGCTTATCCTCATTACAGTCTGAGGGTGATTCCTAGTGCTAACAGAAGGATTTGGGACTAACTTGAATCTCAATTTAGCATATCATCCAAACTCACATGGATAAATAAAGAGGACTAACCAAATAATTTAATATATGTTGAGACTGTGTGTAATGCACGATCCTTCCATGTGGGAAGGCTACCTTCATCTAGTTGAATTTTCTTACAATAATGGGTACTAGGAATCATTGAAGATGAGTCCATTTGAAGCCTTGTATAGAAGGAAATGCAACACGTCAGTGAGATAGGACAACCCAATAGATAGAGCAATTATTAGGCCAGAGTTGCTAAAGGAAATGGAAGAGAATATGGTAAATATTAGGCAGAATTTAAAGGTTGCACAGGATAGGAAAAATAGTTATGCAAATAAAAACAAACCATATAGAGAGTTCAAAGTGGGTGAATATGTGATTTTTAAAAATAAAGGCTAAAATGAGATTTCTAAGATTGGGAAGTTTCTTGAAGTTGATGGTGAGATACTATGGGCTATTTGAAGTTCTAGAGAAAGTAGGCCTAATTGCATGCATGCTTAGATTGCATGCATCCATGAGAATTCATAAAGTGTTTCATGTGTCTTTATTGAAGAAATATGTTCTTGATCCTAACCACGTGATTGATTCTATTGTGATCTAGGTGGATCATGAAGGAGATTTTTAGGTGTATCTAGTGTGCATCCTAGATCAAAAATTCAGAGATCTCAGGAAAACATCCATCGGCATAGTAAAGGTTCAATATTTTGAAAATTTTGAAGAAATTTGAATGTACATTTGTATATAAGTGTCCAAGGATCCATTTTGGTAGTTGGAATTCTTGAAGCCACATATTGGATACTTTATGTTCGACCTATACTAGAGACTTGGAATGGAAGTGTCACATCCTAAGGGACTCCCTAACATAGAAGAAGGTACACTTCCTTGGATTGTGTAGGTTGTGAGGAATGAGAAATTGTTGGTTGGAATTTTTGTAGGAGTTATGAACTTACAAAAGTTTCAAGTATTATGATGTAAAATTTTGTACATGTATACTAGTATGGTGTTGTGCACCAAGGGTAGTGAAAATTTTATGGGGAGGGATATGTAACATCCCCATTTTTAATTCTCAGTTTAATGATATGTAATGTAAATATGATGTATGGACACATTCTCTACTATGTAAAATGTAAACACTATATATTGTAATAATAAAAAAAATGTAACACTAGATACAGATGAACATGGATGTAGTAATGGGAGGTTAAGTTTCCACAAGAGAGGGGAAAGTCTAAGAGGGGGTCCAAGGGGGGAATATTTATAGTTATTAATCCCAACCTTCTAATTTATTCTGTATAAACATTCTAATTTCTTTTTGAGTGTATCAAATCCCCAATCATTAAACACATGTAAGAGGATTGGTCTGAAAAGTCGCATCCTATAGTTATGAGAGCATAGGGTCTAAGTACAATCAACATTGGGGAGTGTGAAAGTAAACATGCATAGGTAAAAGGAAAATTTGAATGGGTAGTGTAGGTAGTTTTTACATGTAGTTTTTGGAGAAGCAAGAGAGGAGAGAGTGTTGGAGCCTGAACGTATCCATAGTGGGTGTTGTGGGGAGTATTTTGGATCTCTTGTTGCATGTATAAGTAGGATTTTAGGCCCTTAGAGAGAGGTTTTTGCGTGAAAATTAATCTAAAGTAGTGAGCTTACTGATGTGAATTTTCCTATGGTATCTAGCATCCCTACAGTTCCCAACAAGAGATATTCCTATCCAACTTATGCTAGAGCCCTAGAGGGAAGTAGGAAGGCTAGAGGGATTGTGTACAGTGAAGGGGGAGACCATTCTTTTGGTTGTGCATGTTGAGGGGAAGAGATATGGAGGATTGATATAGCTATATGAAAATTAGTTTGTTGTGGGATTGCATTGGGGTATGAAATACACCCTTTATTATGGATTCATAGCCACAACTCAGGGGTGATTTGCTTATGATATTTTGAGAAATAAATCTACGGTTGGTAGGAACATTTGTCCTCTATATGGTTGCACATATTTTGATAAAATATATCGGTTTTTATCTCTATTTCATTGTTTAATGATGGGTTTTATTTTCTATGTGTATACTCTCAGTTTTGAGGAATTATATGCTATTGTGTGAATGATAAATCTAGTTGCATTCCAATTTTAAAAGTGTTGTTAGATGCATAGGTGTTTTTAGCATTACTGCATGTATGTTTTTTATTTAGTGGTATTGAAAAAAAATTATGGGTTGTAGTGGGGGCACTACATCTGGCCTTTCAATAATCTCTATATTTTTCCATGAAATTTTGCTTCATTTGCTCCCAACTTCCAACACCATTTCCTTCTTATATCTTAGACCATACCAAATATAATCCCTTCAATGTAGAGGGAAATATAGTGATTTTTTAATCATATATTGCATAATCATAGGTTCTATATACAACCTCAAATTCAAACATAAACGAATTAGTGTCTTTAGTAGTAAAGCCATGGAAATGAGAAAGAGAATATGTATTGATGTTTTTCATCCTTATCTCCTTGTCAATTTCTTGAATTGGAAATTGAAATATTTGAGGTTGTTCTTCCTCCTCTTCTTTCATAATTTTCAAATATAGATATCCCTCTATATGTTCAATTTATATATTAGAAATACGATTAATAAGATGGCACGGAGAATTTATAAAAATCCCTACTCCTTCAAGTTGCTCAAAAAATTCCTCAATGATTTGTTGAATGTCTTTTGGACAAATATCATCACCATCATCTTGTTGTTTTGTTTGTTTACTAGTACCTACTTTAACTACATCAATAACATGAGTTTTTGGTAAAAAACTACCATATCTATCTCTAGGTAGATGCATGCAAGCTAACTACATATTGCTATTTTTTTCAGAAATTTCAGATTGATTCTAATGCAGTTTTAGCATCCTCCCAAGCAACAATGACAAAAAGTGTTAGGAAAAATAATTGCAACAATTGATATTGAATCCATAAACTTACTTCAATTATCAACCTAGGTATTTTGTAAACTTATGAAGTGATTTGCACTATATATGCAACTACAAAGGTCTAATCTAAACTACTTGAAAACTGCATAATGCCTAGCTTTGATAGTTCACCTTCTTTTAATTTTCACACCATTGAGTTCATGACCTTCACTCTTAACTCCTTTGACAATGTGTAAAGGTAGATAGAGGTATTATAGTCACTTCTTATGTGAATATTTGGGTTAATGGGCTAAATTAATCAATGTACCTATGATCCTAAGGTTGCTACTAGATCACTCATTTATTACAACCATTAGCAACCATAGTAAGCTCATTAGGTATACTTAAAAGTGTTAAACATTGTAATTTAAACTAATTCAAGGAAACATTTGAAGTAAATAAGTATAATTTATATTTAAAAATGCAAAGGAATAGCTAAATTGTTGTAAATTATTATAAAATAACTAGTGTTATGTTTTACTATAGAATTATATCTATGAACAAAACATAAATAAAGGATAGAAAGGAAATGGTGACAGGGGTTCCCAACCCTCTCATTGAGTGTGCCCTACCTAAGGAAGCTTCTGGAACCCTTTTAGACAAGTAACACTAAAAACTATAGTAGAACTATGTCTCTTTCATTCATAAACTATCATAAAACATAACAGAGATTTATTTGTTTTTTGTAAACTACCATGGATATTCCACTAGAATAGTTCATCACATTAGATCTAATAAAATACTAAAAATATTTAATATGAAGGTTACTTTTCCTTTAGATCTCCATAAAATTTAGTTATTGATTTTATGCTTATGCATGAAATAGATAAAATGCAAAAAATAGAGAACAATAAAATACAATCACACCATCCACAAATAAACAATATATATCCTAGGAAACCCAATACAGGAGAAAAACTATCTAGAAGGTGAGGCGGCTCTACCGTCTTTTCTCTGGTATAGAAATGATGCAAGTAAAAATAAAGAGACACTCTATGTGGAGTTTCCTTTGACCTGTCGCATGTATGACTGCTATAGAATCTCTCCTCCTCTATTATGCTCACAGAATACCACTCTTAGATGTTTTTCTCAACTATGGAATAATATACAATGCAAAATAATTCAACCCCTTCTCCTCCTAGTTGCTCGATAGTTAACATAGCCTGATAACCATCTAGGGGTAGGGTTTTGACTTCCTCAACCTTCAATTGTGAGAAGGTTTTGGAACTTTTAGAATGTTATTATAAAATACATTACATGGCTAGCCCCATATGTTTAATTAATGGAGGTTTACGTGGCATCCACTTGTACCATGGTGATCAATATGGTAGGCTAACTTGTGGGAGGCATAACATTCTCATATGAACTTTGATTGACAATCAGTATGCACCGTTGGAAAGCTATTAATGTGTAGAATATAGAATATTCCTCCATAGTAAGGTTTGGATAAAAAAAGAGTGTCATTTGATTCCTCAAAATGGCTATAGAATATTTCAGATGGTTTTTTGGACCCAAATTTCCAAATTTGGACCAACCACCGAAATGGCCCTACAAGCTTATTCCTCTAATTTTTCCACCCAGAAAGTATTGAGATAGATGAAAAATAATATAATGATCCAATATAGATCATACCTCCCCATTTAGGGAGGTTCTTGGTCCCCAAAATATTTACTGAATGAGGTGAGGAAATATTTCCTCTACCTTCTCCCTAGAGTATTGCTTTGCTTTTCCTGGAAGTTGTCCTTTCAAACTAATATTCCAAAGGTCATGTTTCCCTTGTTTAGTATTTATAGACCACTTATGAAAAACTATGTCCTTTACCAACTATGCATAAGCATTTGGTGTTAAGTCCTCTATCGAAGGTTGGACCTACTCCTCCTGATCCAACATGAAAGGATCATAGAGTTCGAGATTCTCCACATTCACTACCGATTAAATGCGCATGTATGGGGGTAGAATAAGTTTGTAGTCATTGTATCCCACCTTTTCCAATACTTAAAAAGGACCATACCATAAGGAATTTATCTTCTTATCGGCACCCTGTAGCCTTTCCTTATTTAGTTGTAACCATACTTCGTCTCCCATTCTAAATTTTCTCTATGTTATGTGTTGGTCATGCCTAGACTTGTACTTTTCCTATGACTTATTCAATGTCTCTTGTACTTGCAAATGGATCTTCCTGATCTTCCCAACATTGTTTTCTACTTTTAATGCATCTCATGTGAGGTTGTCCCTCAATCCTCCATATTTTCCATATACAACATATAAGGGTGAAGGTGGAAAATAGCCAAAGCAAGTTTCAAAAGGTGACTTACCAGTAGAATTATGGACTAATATGTTAAAAGAGTGTTGTATATAGATCAAATTTTCACCCCAGATCTTTGAATGCTTCTAATTGTAACCGTTGGTGTATTTATTTTCCTAATTAAAGAAACTCAACCATCCAATACATTAATTTTCAACCTGGGGTATGTCCTTTTATTGCAAAGTTATTGTGAAAAATATATGCAGGAAACAATTCCCTAACTGACACTATCCTATAATCTTAGGAATAAGATATTAAAAATTAAGCATGCAATATAGACTAGATTCCACACTTATTGGAAGGAAAACACCCTTGTTGAATTGGAAATCACACTTTTTTGAATGAAACACACTTACTGAAGGTAAACAAATCGTGCTTGAAAGAAGACACTCTTCACACTTTTCTTGAAATGGAAACACACGCAGACTGCTTGAGTCAAAATCCCATTGTTGTAACGAGAATCACCCCCACACTTGCATAAATAAAAGCACTCTAGAACTCTCACTCTCCACACTTATGTTAGGAATAAATCAGTTGTTGGGAATGAAACAAACTGCACTCTTGAGAAATGAAACAAAATGCACTCTGTTGGAAACAAAACAAACTCACTTCTTGCAAAATCAATTCATTCAACTTGAATGGATACACACCCTGCTAAAATAGAGTAAGTCTAAATCCAACTAATAATTCGTAAAAGGGAACCTCCTATAAAATAGTTGGATAACATCAACATTCCAAGTCTAACTGAATTTCATTAATTCATCAATTAATTGAGATCAAGAAATCAACACAATAATCCTGTAACACAACAATCATTGAACTAAATTTAATTCACAATATAACTGAGTAACAACAATATGCATCAACACAAGAACACCCATGATCAATTGTAAATAAAAGTAATAGAAATGATATTAAACTATAGCTATAGAATAACACACTTAATAATAATCAATCTCGAAATAAATCTACCTACTAGTACAATAAAAACAACCCTATTAAAGAGGAAGGTCTTTCCTCCTCAACAAGGGCTGGAAAAATATAGAAACTACAACTTAAAATAACATAAATTGAACCATGAACTTGTTGAGTCTTTATTAATCAAAATCAAGAATTACAGATGCATATGTTGTTTCTCATTGATCGGACTAAATTTTCAGAAAACGTAGGCTATCTTGGGAGTGGAAGTACTTTGTTTTTAAAAGATCCCCCTTCTTAACTAATCTTAGGAAATTGACAATTACAAACATCCTTGAGAATCTTTCAATTCTCAAGTTTCTCAATATAGTATTAAATAAGAAGATATTCAATATATTTTATAACCGGTCGTAACAAAATATGATTAATTACATATCTTTCTCAATGAGCTATCCCATAATTCATACTGACAAATAGACTCATGAAAATACAATAATCATGACTTTGTGAAATAGCCACATCAGACATGAAGATGATTCATTTCCATGAGATACTTGTGTGGATTAGCAACCCAACAAGCATCAACACAAATGGTAATGGAATCTAGATAATATTGTCGGTTTGTTGGGAGTAACAACACTTTAAGAGTAACAACACTTCAGGAGTAACAAAATTTTAGGAATATCATCATCTGGGAATAACAACCTATTGGGAGTAATAGCTCTTGTAACCATCGATCATCCTCTAGGAAAATCTTAACACTTTGTTAGTAAATACCCAAATAAGCCATTATCCTTCTCAAATGTGAGAAAGACTCATTGAATTGAAGAAACATATGAAATTAGCATACTTGGAAAAAATACAAGATATAATATAGTAATGGTTATGAAAAGGACATGGATGATATAAGAAAAGTGGGTGAAATAATAATAAAAGGGTGACAAAAAGGTGTTAATTCTTGAACCCAACAGTAACCCCTCAAAATATGTGCCAAAGTCTTGTTGACTACTTATGTCTACTGATCCAAGTGGATATCAGTGGCCACCCACCTTCTCCAACTGGCCCAAAACATGTTTCGGGCAATTTTGGTAATTTACTATTTTTAGCAGTTTTTAACTTCTGGGGCCATTTTGAGACCCTAAACGATGTTTTTTGAGAAAACGGGGAGCAACATGGATCATAGATCGTGTTTCTCACCCAAAATTTATAGTTCTCGGATATATCTTTCCAACAAGCTATCATGCGCCCCAAACGGAGATCGTATGCCAAAGTTACGCCCCTGGGAAGTTGACGTATCAACTACCCCCATCGGGGCCCACAAACCTTTTCGCTTTTCATCTTCCGGGGTTAGGGTTTTGGATTTTACTTTTGTTAAAAAGTCCCTTAGAGC
This sequence comes from Picea engelmannii, assembly GCA_009831015.1. Taxonomy (NCBI): domain Eukaryota; kingdom Viridiplantae; phylum Streptophyta; class Pinopsida; order Pinales; family Pinaceae; genus Picea; species Picea engelmannii. The sequence continues at coordinate 362,530 of ML777015.1, read as the reverse complement.
CTCATTGTAATAATCATCTTCTCACAGATGCGAGTAGTCGTCACATCTCTTCTCAGAGATAAGATGCCACCATTCTAGCGAGTCTTTCACTCTGTATTTTATAGTCTCTATACATTTATTTCATTAATAGAAATCGTGTATTACTATATATCTGTGACTCTTGTTATTTCTGCTATATATCTATTATATTTTTGTCTCTCTTGCAATATCTCTATGCATTTTCTTTATTATATCTCCGATCTCATTTCGTGCTGAAAATAATTTCGATCAGTGGTATCAGAGCAGGCTGCTCTTGATCGTTTTCAGTGCATGTCCCCAACGAGGTCTGAGTATAGAAATTTGGGTCTCAATATTTTCTCTCTTGAGGACAATTTCTCTCACACACCCAAGAAACCCTCAATGGAGGAAGAAAATAAAAATGACGGAGCAGACAATCCTATCAGTTTGTTGCTTGAGCAAGCTCTCACGCGACAGAGGGACGAAATGATGGAGATTTTTTCCCACATCCTTCAACGCCTCCTGATAGCATCAGGCACATCTTCATCAAGCGGCCACTTTGGAGGCACCTTTCCTTTCAAGGTACAGGTTAATTTTGATATCCCTGTATTTCAAGGTCAAATAGATGCAGATGCCCTAGATAAATGGTTAAATCTGCTAGAAGGTTATTTCTTTGTTCATAATTTTTTCGACAAGGAAAAGATCACCTTCGCACTCCTTAAGGCTCTCCCCCATGTCAAACATTGGTGGGAAACTTACTGGGAACAGAGTTCCACAGAGGAGTAAAGGAACAATATTACCCTGTTGGCAACTATGAGGACCAGTACATGAGATGGACCACACTGTGACAAGAGAGGGGCCAAGCAGTTCTAGAGTTCACCAATACCTTTCATACCTTGCGCACCAAGCTAGGTATCAAAGACTCTAAACGACATTTGGTTTTGAAATACCGTGGGGCTCTACAAAGATACATCCAAACTGAAATGGAGTTTTTGGACATCTCATCACTCGGTGATGCCTATCGATATGCTGTTAAAATCGAGCAGAAATTTAAGCACCAGAACAAATGGGAGTTCGGGTCTGCAAATACACAACAACCAAAGTATGACAAAGACAACCTTAACCAACAGTCTCCCGAAAACCAGTCCAAGCCACAGGAAAAGAAGGGTCACGGGAAGACAAAGAAGGACACCGGAAAATGGTGTGATTTCCACAAAA